>JAREIS010001213.1:0-43812 GCA_030060385.1 Muscicapa striata striata
AAACCCCAATGGAGGGGGAAATGGGTCGGGGAAATGGGGACTCCACAGAGAACCCCGAATTGGGGAACAATGGTCAGGGGAGATGGAGACCCCCCAAAACCTCCCCGGGTCACGGCCTGGGGAGGGGAAATGGGTCAGGGGGACATAGAGACCTCCACAGAACCCCCTGGAGTGGGGGACAAGGAATAGGGGGACATGGAGACCCCCCAAAACCTCCCCGTGTCACCGCCTGAGGGGGGGGACAAAGCTCAGGGGACCCTGACCCCCACATCACCATTCCAGGTGGGGTTTGAGACCCCCAGGACCCCCACCCGGCTTGGGGGTGACCCTCCGCGGCCCCATGGGGTCACTGCTCTGTCCGAGCCCCCCCAGTCCCTCCCAGTCCCTCCCAGTCCCTCCCAGTCCCTCACCTGCAGCCGCGCCACCACCTGCGGGGCGGCGCCGTGGGGCAAGCGCAGCCCGAGCCACTCGCCCGCCCCGTGGAAAATCTCCAGGCGCCCTCGGAGAATCCCAGCCCAGAATATCGCGACAGGCGCAGCTGAACAGAGCCCCGGCCGCGGGGGCCACCGTCCCTCCCGGCTGGCGACCGTCCTCCCGGCTGGCGACCGTCCCCTCCTGCGGGGCGACCTCCCCCGAGCCCGTTTTTCGCGTCGGCTCCGAATTTGGGGCGCTGTGATTTTGGGGGCTCGCAGCGCCCCCCCCAGCGCGATCGGCGACCGCCCCTCGCGGCGCGGCCACCAGCACGATCCTCTCGGTGGCCACGCCGAGCAGACACGGCAGCTCGCCCTCCCCACTCCACCCGCGCCCCCAAACCAGCGCCCCGCCACCACCGAACCCCCTCCCCCGGAGCCGAGCGGAGCCCCCGGCGGGAGCCCCCGAGGGTGGGGAGCCCGCGGGGGGGGGGGGAGGGGCGCGCCCCCGCCGTGCGCGCGCAGCAGCTCCTGCAGGTACTGGCGGCGGGTGCGCGCGGCCATGGCCCCCAGGCGCCCCCGCGCCGCCGCGTTCTCGCCGTTGATGGCTTTGGCCAGCAGGAAGGGGCGCAGCCCCGAGCCCCCCAAAAATCGCTGCCCCGCGGCCAGGGGGGGGCCGAATGCGGGGGTGTCCTCGGGGCGGACCACGGCCACGCTGGGGGAGGGGGAAATGGGGAAGGGGGTGTTAGAGACACCCCAAAAATCACCCAAGGATTGGGGGAGACCCTCTAGGGAATCCTGAGACCCCCCCAAAAATCACCCAAGGATTGGGGGAAACCCTCTAGGGAATCCTGAGACCCCCCCAAAAATCACCCAAGGATTGGGGGAAACCCTCTGAGGAATCCTGAGACCCCCCAAAAAATCCGTGGGGGATCCTCACGGGAATCCTGAGACGTCCCCAAAAAAATCACCCAAGGATTGGGGGAGACCCTCACAGGAATCCTGAGACCCCGAAAAAATCACCCAAGGTTTGGGGGAGACCCTCACAGGAATTCTGAGACCCCCAAAAATCCGCCCCAATCCCCCGATGCTCCTGAGGACGCCCCCATCCCCCTGGACGAGCACCCCAAACCATGGGGGGACCCCGCCCCTGTTTGAGACCCCCAGCCCTCCCCGGCCCCACCTGTAGGTGGTTTTGGGGTGCAGGGCTCGTGCACGCGCACCACGATGAACACGTGCTGGAAGTGGCTGCGCAGGGCGCGGGGAGAAGGGGCGCGCCCCGGCTCCTGGAACACGATTGTCACGATATCGTTCCCGATGTGGCGCTTCCGCAGCAGCTGCGGGGAACGAGATGGGGGAAAGGGGGGGATCAGAACCCCAAAAATTGGCACGGGGTGGGGGGGGGGAGGGTCCGGAGGGACCCCTCAGGTACCTGCAGGGGGTGAGCAGCAGCTTTGGGGGGACCCCAGACCCTGCGTGTGACCCCTCTGTGACCCCCCAGGATTCCCAGAACCCCCCAGGATTTCCCCAGAACCCCCGGACCCCAGGATCCCCCACGACCGTCCACGAACCCCCAGGACCCCCAGAACCCCTCAGGACACCCGCACGACCCCCAGGACTCCCCAGAGCCCCCAGGAGCATCCAGGAACCCCCAGGACCCCGGGAGCATCCAGGAACCCCAGGACCCCCAGGAACCCCCAGGACTCCCCCAGACCCCCCAGGAGCATCCAGGAACCCCCAGGACCCCCCAGGAGCATCCAGGAACCCCCCCCGGGCCCCCCAGGACCCCCCGGTACCTGCTGGGGGTTGCGGGGGGTGAAGGGCAGCATGGTGCTGACGTGGAACATCACCTCGTAGCCGTGGTAGGTGGTGTAGAGCGAGTGCGTGCCCGTGGAGTCGGCTGGGGGGGCACGGCCTGAGCCACTGTCCCGACAGGGACCCGCTATCCCGACAGGGAACCCCTATCCCAAAACCCTATCCCGACAGGGAACCCTTACCCCATTCCTCTTTGTCCCCCATATCCCCACATCCCCCCGTATCCCTCAATATCCCCGATATCCCCCCGATATCGCGATATGTCCCGCTCACTGCGCGTGTCCAGCTGCGCTCGGTAGCCGCCGAAGCCGCGCAGGCGCACGCGGGTTATCCCCCCCATATCCCGATATCCCCCACATCCCGATATCCCCCATACACCGATATCCCCCATAACCCGATATCGCGATATCCCCCATAACCCGATATCCCCCCATATCCCGATATCCTGATATCCCCCTTATCCCGATATCGCCCCCGATATCGCGATATCCCCCCATAACCCGATATCGCGATATGTCCCGCTCACTGCGCGTGTCCAGCTGCGCGCGGTAGCCGCCGAAGCCGCGCAGGCGCACGCGGGTTATTCCCCCATATCCCGATATCCCCCTGATATCGCCCCCGATATCGCGATATGTCCCGCTCACTGCGCGTGTCCAGCTGCGCTCTGTAGCCGCCGAAGCCGCGCAGGCGCACTCGCGTCCCCAGCAGCGCCAGGAACTGCTCGAAGGCGGGCCCGGGCGCCTCGTTGTTGTACATGTCCTCCTCCGAGCCCTGCCCCGCCCGGCAGTACAGCACCCCCACCTTGCGCTGCCGGCTCACCTGCGGGCAGCGGCACCGCGGGGGCTGCGGCCCGTCCCGGACACCCCACGGATCCCACAGATCCCATCGATCCCATCGATCCCATCCCAGAAATCCCACAGATCCCATCGATCCCATCGATCCCATCCCAGAAATCCCACAGATCCCATCGATCCCATCGATCCCATCCCGGAAACCCCACAGATCCCATCGATCCCATAGATCCCATCCCGGAAACCCCACAGATCCCATCGATCCCATAGATCCCATCCCGGACACCCCACAGATCCCATCGATCCCATCGATCCCATCCCAGAAATTCCATAAATCCCACAGATCCCACAGATCCCATCGATCCCATCCCAGAAATTCCATAAATCCCACAGATCCCATTGATCCCATCCCAGAAATCCCATCCCAGAAATTCCATAAATCCCATCCCATATCCTATCCCATAAATCCCATAAATCCCATAGATCCCATCCCATCAATCCCATCGATCCCATCGATCCCATCCCAGAAATCCCATCGATCCCATAGATCCCACAGATCCCATCCCATCAATTCCATAAATCCCATAGATCCCATAGATCCCATAGATCCCATAGATCCCATAGATCCCATCCCATCACAAATCCCATCAATTCCATAAATCCCATAGATCCCATAGATCCCATCAATCCCATAGATCCCATCCCAGAAATCCCATCCCATCACAAATCCCATAAATTCCATCCTATCCCATAAATCCTATCCCAAATCCCATAAATCCCACAGATCCCATCCCATAAATCCCATCCCACTCATCCCAGAAATCCCATCCCATAAATCCCAGAAATCCCATCCCATCAATCCCATCCCACCCCACCCCTTCCCACCCAGGGGTTCCTTTTGGGGTCCCCCCCCTTTGGGGTGTCCCCATCCCATGGGGGGTGGGGGGGCGACACCCCGAGACCCCCGATCCCCCCTCCCTCCCTCAAGGCGTGGGGGGCTCTGTTCTGTTCACCCCCCCCCCCAAACCCCAAAATCCCCCCTGCCCCCTCCTCACCCCCTGCTCGTCCAGTTTGAGGAGGGTCTCCTGCACGGCGGGGGAGGGGGCGAGGCGCAGCCCCCCCACGGCCAGCCCGGGCAGCAGCAGCTCCAGAAGTTTCCTGGGGGACTGAGGCCCCCGGGGGCGGCAGGGGGGGCAGCGCCTCGTCCAGCACCGACCTCGCAGGGTCCGCGCCTGGGGGCGGGGAGGGGGGGGGACACGGCAGGGGTCGGTCTGGGGGGGAGGGGGGGCATGGTACCCCCACCCTGAGCACCCCCAGAACCCCCATTTTGGGATTTTTGGGGTGGGGGGGGTCATGGTACCCCCACCCTGAGCACCCCCATATCCCCTATAGGATTTTTGGGGAGGGGTCATTTTGGGCTGGAACCCACCCTGAGCAACCCCCCGTATCCCCTATAGGATTTTTGGGGGTCAGTCTTGGGGGACACTCATGGTACCCCCACCCTGAGCACCCCCAGAACCCCCATTTTGGCATTTTTGGGGTCAGTTTGGGGTAGGGGGGGTCATGGTACCCCCACCCTGAGCACCCCCATATCCCCTATAGGATTTTTGGGGGTCAGTCTTGGGGGACACTCATGGTACCCCCACCCTGAGCACCCCCAGAACCCCCATTTTGGGATTTTTGGGGTGGGGGTCATGGTACCCCCACCTGAGCACCCCCATATCCCCTATAGGATTTTTGGGGAAGGGTCAGTTTGGGGGGGGAGCCCATCCTGAGCACCCCTCTATGTCCCCTATAGAATTTTTGGGGTCAGTTTGGGGGGGGAACACTCACGGTACCCCCACTCTGAGCACCCCCAGAACCCCCATTTTGGGATTTTTGCGACCCTCAGGTGCCCCCACCCCACTAATTCCACCCACCCCAGACCCTCCCCACCTCCCAGGACCCCTCTGCTCCTCCCCGCCTTTGGGACCCCCAATCCTGACTCCCCTTTTTCCCCCGGTTCCCTCCCCCAATCCTGGCTCCCCCTTTTCCCCCCGGGTTCCCTCCCCAATTTGCCTCCCCTCACCTGGCAGGTGCGCACGATGATCCTGTGCAGCACCTGCGGCTAACCCCTCCTTCTCCTCCCTGCGCAGGGACACGGCCACAGGCCCCAGCCGGGGGTCCTCGCCCAGCAGGTTGTGGTGCTCTGGGAGGGTTCTGAGGTCCGGGATCCCAAATTCCCCACAGCCCCCCAAAACCCCCCCACAGCCCCCAGCCCCCAGCCGGGCGTTCTCACCTGGATGCTCTGAGAGGGGTCAGGTGAGGACAGGACCCTCCCATCCCCCCAAACTCCATTTCCCCGCCCCCTCCCCACCTGTCCCAGTATGAGTTGTATCCCCCAGACCCCATTTCCCTCCCCAGACCCCATTTCCTCCCCTAGACCCCCATTTCCCTCCCCAGACCCCCATTTCCCCTCCCCCAGACCCCATTTTCCCCCGACCCCCATTTTTCCCCCAGACCGCCATTTCCCCTCCCCCAGACCCCCATTTCCCCCTCCCAGACCCCCATTTTTCCCCCAGACCGCCATTTCCCCTCCCCCAGACCCCCATTTCCTCCCCCAGACCCCCATTTCCCCTCCCCAGACCCCCATTTTCCCCCTAGACCCCCATTCCCTCGTCCCCCAGACCCCCATTTCCCCCTCCCAGACCCCCATTTCCCCCCCCAGACCCCCATTTTCCCCCCCTCCCCCCAGCTCACCTTTCCCATAGAAATATTTCCGGTAATACTCGGCTCCCTCATCGCTGTGCTCGATGGGGTGCGGGGGTCTCGCCCCCGCCGGGGGCTCCTCCAGCACGGCCACGGCCGCGTTCGGCAGCTGCCCGGGCCCGGGGGGGCCCTGCGGAGCCCCCAGCCCCATTTCCCGCTCGCCGCCGGTCTCGCAGCAGAAGCGGGGGCAGCTCAGCACCAGCGCCTCGGGCTCGGGGGGGGGCCCGGGGGTCCCGGGGGGCTCCTCGGGCTCCAGGTGAGCGGCAGAAGCCCCCGAGATGAGGCCGGGGGGTCCCGGGGGGGGCTCGGTGGGATCGAACAGGATGCTTTGAACGTCGTAATGAGCGAGGAGGGGGCTCCAGGGTGGGCGGGGGAAGAAATCGGGGTCCGTCCCCCTCGCCGCCCCCCGCCAGCCCCAGCAGCAGCAGAGGGTCGCGGAAGCGGGGGGAGGAGGGGCTGCCCCCTCCCCCCGCCGCCTCCTCGTGGCTTTGGGTGCGGTTACGGGGGGAGGAGACCCCCCCCGGGGACCCCAAATCCTCCGGGGGTCTCCCCAGAGCCGCCTCGCTGCTGCTGCGCTGCCGGGGGGCGGCTCCCCCCGGGGAGGGGGGGGGAGAGGGGAGGACCCCCCCCCCAACCACCACGGGGGGCGGGGAAGGGGGCGGCCGGGCCAGGGGACCCCGCATTTTGCGGAGGAAGAGATCGTCGGACTGCATGGCCCCCAAAATCCCCCACCCCCGAGGACCCCTCAATTACCACCCCGGGGACTCCCCACGACCCCCGGGATCCTCGGGGAACCCCCAATGACTCCTTAGGGCCCCCCCGAGGGTCTCCGGGACCCCCCCCGGTTCCCCCCCCCCGCGGTTGTAGCGGGGATCCCGCACCCGGGGATTTCTCAATGGGAACGTGGGAACGCGCCCCGCGCGCTGATTGGCTGCGCGCGAGTTCCCGCCCGCGCGAGGCCCCGCCCCTTTTCCCACGCGCCCCTCTCCTGTCGGGTCAATGGGGGGCACCCCGGGGTGGGGGAGGGGGCGCTCCGACTGCGGCGATCGCTGGGGCGGGGGGGCGACGGTGACACCTGTGAGGGGGTGGGGGGACACAGGGGTCAGCGGGGGGGTGCGGGGGTCCTCACCCCTCCCCCCTTCCTTCCCCGTGTCCCTCTGTCCGTCCGTGTCTGTCCCTCCATCCCCAGACCCCCCTCACCCCCCCGGCGCTGCAGGGACCCCAAAATGGTGCTGGGGGGGGCGGGGTGGGGGGATAGAGGCACCTGGGCCCCCCCTCCGGACACGCGGGTCCTTCCTTGGGGTCCGGGGGGATTTGGGGAGGGGTCTGGGGGGTCCCGGGGGGGTTCGTGGGGAAGTTGCGGCCCCGGGGGATGTTTTGCGGGGGGCCCGGACGCGCCGCCGCCGGCGGTTTCCTGCCATCCAGGAAGTGCCGGCAGCCACCGGCCCCCAAAATCTGCCCCCGGCAGCTCCCCGCACCCCCCACCACTCACCCCCCACCCCCCGGGGGTCCCCCCTCCCCCATCTGCAGCGCCCCCTCCCCACCGCGAGCCCCCGCTCCTGACCTCGCCCCCGGAATGAACTCGGGCGTCCGGCCCCCCCCCCGCCCCCCCCAACTTCCCCTCTCAGTGCAGGACCCGGCGTCCGGCCCCCATCCCCGCCCCCGGAGAAGCGGCGTCGGCCCCCACCAATGTCCTGGGCCCTCCTCGACCCCTCCCCAATTTGTTTAAACCGCGTTAATTTTTGGGGGGCAGCATGAGTGACCCCCAAGTACAGGTGGCTCAGGGCGGGCGGGGACTCGGGGGGGCAGGGGGCACCCGCAGGTCCCCAAATTTTTGGACCCCCCTCAAATTAGAAGTGGGGCCTCGCATGGGGGTCGCGGCGGGGGTCACCCGCTGGGGGGGGAGGGGAGGGGGCTGCGCACAAGATTTTGGGGGTTGGGGACACCCCGTGAGGAGAGACCCCCCCCGTGTAACCCCCTCCCGGGGGTGAGACCCCCTCCCCAAGGCACGACCCTCCCCCAAAAACCCCCTCCCCATTCCTACCTATGGCCCTGTCACCGCTCTGGGGGGCGGGGGTCGCCCCAGCCCGGGGGGGTCCCGGTGTTTGGGGGTCCCAGCCGTGCCGGACCCCCGTTCCGAGCGGCGGCGGCGGCTCCAGGGCGGCCGCGCTGCCCCCGCCCCCACCCCCACCCCCCGCCCTTCCCTTCGCCGCTTCCTCCCACCGGGGGGGGAGGGAAACAGGGGGGGCTCAAAGAACCCCCCAACCTCCCTGCGCCCCCTCCCCATTTCAGGGTTCAGGTGTCCCGTGTGTGCCCCCTTTAATCTCCCCCTCGCGCGCTCGGAGCGTGGCGGGAAAACCAAAAAAAAAAAAAAAAAAAAAAAAGTAAAAAACCTCCGAGTTTTGGAACCGTTACGGGCTTTATTTATTAATTTCTTGTTATCAACTTTAAAACTGACAGAACTGGGCCAAAAACCGAGTGGGAGAGTCCGATAAGAGCCGGGGGGGATCCCCCAAATGTCAGCGCCCCCCAAAACCCCCCCGGGACAGGGCAGGGACCCCCCCTCAATCCCCAGGGACCCCCCCTCAATCTCAGGGACCCCCCCCCCGAGCCTCAGGGACCCCCTCAATCTCAGGGACCCCCAGCCTCAGGGACCCCCCTCAGCCCCAGGGACCCCCCCAGCCTCAGGGACCCCCCTCAGCCCCAGGGACCCCCCCCAGCCTCAGGGACCCCCCCCAGGTCACGCTGAGGGGCTGGAACCCCCAGAATATCCCTGGACCGCCCCCAGACCCCTCCCCTGATTTTGGGGTCCCCCCGCCCCCTCTCCCGTCCCACCGGGGGTCTCACCTGGCTCAGAGCCCCCCCCAGCATTCGGGGGGGGTCCCGGGGGTCTGTGGGGGAGGGGGGGTGGAGGAGGCGCTGTTGGGACCCCCACCGTGGGGGGGCGATGTGGGGGGGCTGCCAGGCGGGACCCCCGACCCTGCAGGGGCTGGGGGGGGCGGGGGGGTCCCGGCATCGCCCCCAGCCCCATCGGGACCCCCCCGAGCCCCCCCCTCCGGCAGCCGGGCCCGGTCCGCGGCCGTGAGGATCCCCCGGAGCTCTGGGGGGGGAGGGGGACACAGGGGGTTCAGGGGGCAAAACCCGGGGGATCCCGAGGGGGTGGGGAGGGTCCCGGCGCTGCTCACCCCCAGCCCCGCTGTTGGTGTCCAGGTGTGGCAGCAGCTCCTGGGGACAGGTGACACTCAGGTGGGTCACGGGGGACACTGGGGGCGGTCTCGGGGGTGTCCCCCCCCCCTCCCCCACTCACCGAGAGTTGGTTGAAGCCGCAGAGTTGGGGGGGGGTCGCGCTGGGCCAGCGCAGCACCGAGAGCGGCAGAGACCCCCCGAGGGGGCTGCGGGGGAGGGGTGACCAGGGGGGGCACACGGGGTGACCCCCAAATCCCCCCCCAGACCCCAAAATACTCCCCAGCTACCACAGAGTGCCTCCCCCAGACCCCAAAATCCCACCCCCAGACCCCCAAAATACTCCCCAGACCCCAATACCCCCAGATCCCCAAATCCCCCAAACCCCAAAATACTCCCCCCGACCCCAAAATCCCCCCCAGACCCCAAATCCGCCCCCCAGACCCCAAAATCCCACCCCAGACCCCCAAATCCCCCAGACCACCCCCACAAACCCTTGGACACCCCCAAGCCCCCTCCCCCCCCCCCTCCCCAACTCACCCGGGGGTCCCGTCCCGCTCCTCGGGGCTGGGGGGTCGCAGCAGCGCCGCCGCCCCCCCCTCGGGGTCGCCCCCCCGGGCCCCGCCCCGGTCCAGGCGCGCGTGCAGCCGGAACGTCACGGCCTTGACGGCCCCAAAAAACGCGGCCACGAGCGCGCAGTACAGAGCGGCCACGGCGGGGCTGGGGGGCAGCGCCTACACATTTGGGGGGGGGGGGGTCAGCATCCCTAAAAAATCCCCCCCGCTCCTTCTTCCCAACTCCTTAGAGACCCCAGATTTTGGGGGTCTCAGGAACTCCGCCCCCCCCCCCAGCCCCAGGGACCCCCCCCCCAGGTCACGCTGAGGGGCTGTAACCCCCAAAATATCCCTGGACCCCCCCCCGGTTATGCGGCTGGACTCCCCCAGACCCCTCCCCTGATTTTGGGGTCACCCCCCCTCCCTCTCTCCTGTCCCACCGGGGGTCTCGCCTGGCTCAGAGCCCCCGCCCAGCGTTCAGGGGGGGTCCCGGGGGTCTGTGGGGGAGGGGGGGTGGAGGAGGCGCTGTTGGGACCCCCACCCTGGGCCCCCAAACCCCTCAGGAGCCCCGAACCCCTCAGAGACCCCCACAGCCACCCCCGAAACCCCTCAGGAGCCCCTCGCCCCCTCAGGAGAGCCCCCGACCCCTCAAGAGCCCCCTCCCCAGCCCCTCAGGATCCCCCAAACCCCTCAGGATCCCCCAGACCCCTCAGGATCCCCCAAACCCCTCAGGATCCCCCAAACCCTCAGGATGCCCCCTGAGCCCTCAGGAGCCCCCAAACCCCTCAGGATCCCCCAAACCCCTCAGGAGCCCCCAAACCCCTCAGGATCCCCCAAACCCCTCAGGATCCCCCTGAGCCCTCAGGATCCCCCCAAACCCCTCAGGATCCCCCAAACCCCTCAGGATCCCCCTGAGCCCTCAGGATCCCCCAAACCCCTCAGGATCACCCCAAACCCCTCAGGATCCCCCAAACCCCTCAGGATCCCCCTGAGCCCTCAGGAGCCCCCAAACCCCTGAGGACCCCCGCACCGAGTAGAGGCCGAGCGGCAGCCCGAGCAGGAACAGCCACACGTAGAGCCGCACGCAGTTGGCGAAGGCGCCGAGCTGCGGGTCCAGGAAGCAGCCGCCGGTCAGCGAGGCCCACACGCCCTGGCGGAGCACCTGCAGCACGGCCTCCCCCGCCATGGCGGCGCCGGGACCCCCTCCCCAAAAAAAAAAACGGGAGCCCCCGGTCCCGGCGCCGCTTCCGGGTGCGCGCACGGATGACGTCACAAATAGCGCACCGCCAATCGGGCACGCCCTGCATAACCACGCTCCTTTATGTTAATAAGCCCCGCCCTTTCCGGGTGTGGGCGGGGCCAGCCGCCGAGCCCCCGCGCAGGGCGCCCCCAGCGGCGCCGCAGCCCCGGGCACCGCAACGGGGGACCCCGCACCGGAATCGGGGGCGCACACGGGACCCTCCTCCCCTCCCACCCCCATCCCGGGCCCAGCCCAGCCCCGCCGCCGCTCCGTGCTCCCGTGGGGCCACCGGGGCTGCGGCGCCTCCCCCAGCCCCGCGCGGGGATCCCGGAGGGTCCCGGGGTCAGGGTGGCCCCGCCCCCTCCCCACTCCCCGCTCCGGCCTCTCGTCCGGTTCCCCCACACCCACCCACGGCGTCCGGTGCCCCGGCCCGCCCCGTCCGGCGCTGGTTCCTTTTCCTTTGTCCCGGTGACAATGTCCCGGCTCCGCCTTCCCGGGGCCGCCTCAGCCAGCGCGGGGAACCGCCGGACCCCCGGCAGCCCAGAGCGGCCGGGCCGCCCCGGCCCCCGGGGACAGCGCCGGACGCCGCTTCCTCCCCCCCCCGGGCCGCGGGGGCTCCGGCGGGACCAGGCGGGGACGGGACGGGGCGCGGGGGGCCCCGGGGGACGGGACGGGGCGGAGGGGATCGAGAACGGGCAGGGAGGGGACGGCCGCGGGGGGCGGAGGGAGTCTGGGGTCCGCAGGGGGGGGTGGGGGCAGGGGAGGGGGCGTAGGGACCCCCGGGGACCTGTGGGGAGCCACTGGAGCCACTGGGATCGGCGGGATCCGCAGGGACCGGGAGAGGCTCTGAGGAGCCGCAGGGACCATAGGAACCCTCGGGGACCCCTAGGGACCCCCAGGAGCCACTGGGATCCCCGGGGACCCATCGAGACCCCCAGGAATCCATCGGGACCCCCGGGGACCCCTAGAGACCCCCAGGGACCCATAGAGACCCCCAGGATCCTTCAGGTGCTCTAAGAACCCCTGGCAGCTAAAGGCACCTGTAGGAGCTATAAGGGACCGCAGGGACTGACCAAAGGTGTGGGGACCCCCAGAGACCCCCATAGCCACCCCCTGATCCCCATAAACCCCCCTGACCCCCCATAACCCCCCCGGGGCTGCTTTGGGCCCCCCGGATCTGTCAGACCTTGCAGGCAGCACCTGTAGGGCTCCGGTGACCCCAGTGACCCCCCAGGACCTAAAGGGACCCCATGGGGTCCCCTGGGCACCCATAGGGTCCCGAGGGACCCCCGAGCAGCTGTAGGACCCCCAGCCCCTCACAGCACCCCCAAACCCCCTCCTCCCCCAGCGGGAGGGGGGAGCACCCCATGGAGTGGGGCCGAGCATCCCCCTGCCCATCCCCCCCGGCGGGGTCCCACTCCCCCTCCCCACCCCTTTCCCCATCACCCCCCCTCTCCCCCCTTTTCCCAGAGGGCGCCCGCTCCCCTTTCTCCCCCTCCCCAAGGGGGTCCCGCTCCCCTTCCCCATCCCCGGGGGGCTCCCGCTCCCCATCCCCCCCCTCCCCAGGAGGGTCCCGCTCCCCATCCCCCCCGGGGGGGTGGGAACCGGCCCGAGCCGCGTTCGGGGAGCTGCGGCTGGAGGAGGTGATCGGGGCCGGGGGCTTCGGCCGCGTGTTCCGGGGCACGTGGCGGGGGCAGGTGGTGGCGGTGAAGGCGGCGCGGGGGGACGGGGGCGGCGGGGGCCGCGAGCCTGCGGCGGGAGGCGCGGCTCTACGCCCGCCTGCGGCACCCCAACGTGGTGGCGCTGCGGGCCGTGTGCCTGGAGCCCCCGCACCTGTGCCTGGTGATGGAGTTCGCGGCCGGGGGGCCGCTGTCCCGGGCCCTGGCCGGCCGCAGGGTCCCCCCGGCCGTGCTGCTGGACTGGGCGCGCCAAGTGGCGCGGGGGATGCGCTACCTGCACTCCGGCACCCCCGTGCCCCTCATCCACCGCGACCTCAAATCCAGCAATGGTGAGATGGGGAGGGGGCTGCGGGTCGGGGGGGGGGGTGTAAATTGGGAGATTCGGGGGTGCTCAGGGTCCTGAAGTCGCCAGGGTGGGGGCTCTGTGTTATTGGGGTGCCCAGCGTGACACTGGGGTTGTCGCAGAGGTTGGGGTTGGGGGCTCCAGGTTGGGGTCTCCGTCCCCAAAGTCACCAGAGTGGAGGACCCAGACTTTGGGGTCCCCAGGACAGAGGTCCCAGACACTGGTGGAGGCCCAGGGACCCAAGATTGGGTGTCCTGGACTGGGATCCCCAGACTGGGAGGGACTGGTTGCTCACTGGTGTCCCCAGAGTGGGGGTCCTACACTTTGGGGTCCTCAGAGTGGGGGTCCCAGACTTTGGAGTCCCCAGGATCAGGGATTTGGAGGCCCAGGGACCCAGGATTGGGTGTCCTGGACTGAGATCCCGGGCCTGGGAAGCCACTGGTTACTCACTGGTGTCCCCAGGGTGGGGGTCTCACACTTTGGGGTCCCCAGGGTGGGGGTCCCAGACTTTGGTGGAGGCCCAGGGACCCAGAACTGGTGTCCTGGCCTGGCATCCCCAGCCTGGGAAGCCACTGGTTGCTCCCTGGTGTCCCCAGAGTGGGGGGTCCTGGCAGGGTGGGGGGTTTGCACCCCGAGGTTTCCGAGGAGCAGGAGAGCCCCGGGTGTTGCGGGGTGGCTGTTTGGGGGTCCCTGACGCCGTTTTGGGGGTCCCTGACGCCGTTTTGGGGGTCCCTGACGCCGTGCCCTCGCAGTGCTGCTGGCACAGCCCGTGGTGGGGGACGATGTGAGCGGGAAAACGCTGAAAATCACCGATTTCGGGCTGGCCCGCGAGTGGCAGCGAACCACCAAGATGAGCGCGGCCGGCACCTACGCCTGGATGGCCCCCGAGGTCATCCGAGCCTCCACCTTCTCCAAGGGCAGCGACGTCTGGAGGTGGGGAGGGGTCCCGGGGGGGTCCTGCCAGGGAGGGGACTCCGGGCTGGGCTGAGATTTGGGGTGCCCAAACCCCCTGGGTGGAAGATTTGGGGTTACTTTGCGGGGTCAGTGTCTGGGTGCCTTATGGAGCACCGGGACACTTGTGGGGGGTTTTTGGGGGGTCTGACCCCCCCTGTTTGTGCCCCCCCAAGTTACGGGGTGCTGCTGTGGGAGCTGCTGACCGGGGAGGTGCCGTACCGGGGCATCGACGGCCTGGCCGTGGCCTACGGGGTGGCCGTGAACAAACTGACCCTGCCCATCCCCCGCACCTGCCCCCCGCCCTTCGCCCAGCTCATGGCAGGTACGGGGGGCTCGGGGGGATTCGGGGGAATTTGGGGGGTTCAGGGGGCTCAGAAGGGTTGGGGGCTCAGGGGGATTTGGGGGGCTCAGAGGGGTTGGGGAGCTCAGGGGATTTGGGGGGGCTCAGAGGGGTCAGGGGGATTTAGGGGGGCTCAGAGGGGTTGGGGGGCTCAGAGGGATTGGGGGATTTGGGGGGTTCAGGGGGGTCGGGGGCTCAGGGGGATTTGGGGGGTTCAGGGGGCTCAGAGGGGTCGGGGGGCTCAGGGGGATTTGGGGCCCTGGCTTGCTGAGGAGGGGGTTGGGGGTACCTGGGTGATGTTGGGGTTCCCCAGGAGCCCCCCCCTCACCCCGGCCCCCCCCCCAGCCTGCTGGGAGCAGGACCCCCACCGGCGGCCGGGCTTCGGGACCATCCTGCGGCGCCTGGGGGGGCTGGAGCCGGGGGGGCTCGGGCCCCCCGAGTCCTTCCACTCCCTGCAGGAGTCCTGGCGCCGCGAGATCCAGGGGCTCTTCGACGAGCTGAGGGCGCGCGAGAAGGTGGGAGACCCCCCCCCAAAACCCTGGGACACCCCTCTGAGCACCTGGGACATCTCCCTGAAACACCTGGGACACCCCCCAAAATTCTGGGACATCCCCCAAACTTCTGGGACCCCTCCCCAAAACACCTGGAATCTGTCATGAACACCCCCAAACACCTGAGACCCCCCAACCCTTGAGACCCTCCCCAACCCCTGGGACCACCCCAGACCCCCTTGGACCCCTTGACCCCTTTGACCCTGAACCTCCCATGACCCCCTTGACCCCAATCCCCCCACAACCCCCTTGACCCCTTTGACTCAAACCCCCCTTGACCCCCTTGACCCTAAACCCCCCACGACCCCCACAACCCCCACGACCCCCTTGGCCCCTTTGACCCCAAACCCCCCATGACCCTCATGACCCCCCCGCCCCCGTGCCCCCCCAGGAGCTGCGCAGCCGGGAGGAGGCCGTGGCCAGGGCCTCCCGAGCCCAGCGCTCCCAGGCCGAGGCCCTGCGGCAGCGCGAGGCCGCCGTGGCCCGCAGGGAGCTGGAGGTGCTGGAGAGGGAGCTCAGCCTCATGCTCAGGGGGCCCCCCCGGCCCCCCCCGGCCCCCAAGAGACGCAGACCCCCCTTCCGGCGGCCACGGAAACCGGCGGATCTCATTGGGATGCCCCAGGGTGGGGAAATGGGGCTGGGGGCTGCGTGGGGGAGAGCAAAAGGGGGGGAGGGGAGGGGTGTTGATGGGGGTTTGGGGGAGGAGGGGGTGTTTTATGTTTTGGGGGGTTCTGGGGGGGGGTCTTAAGTGAGCAGGGGGCTTTGGGGGTCCTGAGGGATTTGGGGAGGTTTTGGGGGAGCAGAGGGTGTTGGAAGTTTTGGGGTCCAGGGGATTTGGGGTCCAGGAGATTTGGGGGTTTTCCTGAGGGATTGGGGGGTCCAGGGATTTGGGGGAGGTTTGGGGAGGATTTGGGGGAGCAGAGGGTTTTGGGAAATTTGGGGGTCCAGGGGATTTGGGGGTCCTGACTCAGCCGGGGGTCTGGGAGCGCTTTGGGGCTCGGGACGTTTTGGGGGGGCTGGAGGGTGTTTGGATACCCACTGAGGGTCTTGAGGGATTTTTTGGGGCTCTCCCCCCTCCCCAGATTTCAAGCACCGCCTGACGGTTCAGGCATCCCCGGGGGGCGACCCCCGGAACCACGACCCCGAGGACGGCCCGGGGGAATCCCCACCCTTCCCCGCCTGCGCGCCATCCAGCGTGAGTGACGTCATGGGCAGGGGGGGCGGTGACGTCACACCGGGGTGCGACACCCCTGGTGACACCGCTCTGTCCCCCCCCTCTCTGTGTCCCCAGTGGAGCCCGAGGAGGAGGAGGAGCCACCGCGGGGCCGGGGGGGCCGAGGCAGCGCCCCCAATGGCAGGTGGGGGGTCTGGGGGGGGATTGGGGGGGTTCAGGGGTGTCCCACCCCCGTGGGGGTTTAGGGGGGTCAGGGGTATCCCAGCCCCCCCTCCCCGGGCACCAGACCCCCCCCGGACCCTCGGGTGTCCCCCCCAGGCGGCGGCTGCGGCCGGACGAGACCACCTGGTACCTGGACACGGACGAGCTGAGCCCGGGGGACGCGTCCCCCAACGGTGGGTCCGGCTGGGCTCCGGGTTTGGGGGGGTTTGGGGGGGTTCCCATCCCTGTGTCCCCCTCCCCACATTGACCCCGTTGTGTCCCGCTCAGGGATTGGGGGGGTTTGAGGGGTTTGGGGGGGTTTGGGGGGGTTTTGGGGGTTCCTATCCCGCTGTCCCCCTCCCCAGCCTGACCCCGCTGTGCCCCGCTGGGGGTTTGGGGGGTTTCGGGGGGGTTTGGGGGTCCCATCCCTGTGTCCCCCTCCCCAGCCTGACCCCGCTGTGCCCCGCAGGCGAGGCCGGCCCCCCGGAGGCGGAGGAGGGCCGGGGGTCTCGGGGCGGGACCCCCCGGCTGCTGCGGCGGGCGCTGCTGAAGGGCTCGGCTCTGTTGGCGTCGCTGGGGCTGGGCCGGGACCTGGCGCCCCCGAGTCCCCCGCAGCCCCCGCCCTCCCCGGCCTCCTGCGCCTCTCCCCGCGCCGCTGGGAGCGCACCCTGGGCTCCCCAGACTCACCCGGGACCCCCGAGCTGGGCCGAGCCTGGAGCCCCGGGACCCCCGATCCCAGCGGGGTCCGGACCCCCGGGACCCCCAGGACCCCCGGGACCCCCGAGCTGGGCCGAGCCCGGACCCCCGGGACCCCAGGACCCCCGGGACCCCCGAGCTGGGCCGAGCCCGGACCCCGGGACCCCCGGGACCCCCGAGCTGGGCCGAGCCCGGACCCCCGGCTCCCCGGATCCGAGTGGAACCCGGACCCCCGGGACCCCCAGGACCCCCGGGACCCCCGAGCAGGGCCGATCCCGGACCCCCAAGACCCTGGAGCTGAATTGGTCCTGGACCCCCGAGCAAGGGGGAGGAGCCAGGACCCCCGGGACCCCCGGGACCCCCGAGCAGGGCCGAGCCCGGACCCCCGGGACCCCCGGGACCCCTGAGCCACGCCGTGCCCGGACCCCCGGGACCCCCGAGCTGGGGCTGCAGCTTTCGCCCCGGGGGGCGCGGAGACCCCGAGAGCTGAGCCCAGCTGGGACCCCCGAGTGGGGTAAGGGGCACTGGGGGGGAGGGGGGGTTTGGGGAGGGACAGATTGGGGGGTTGGGACACCCACGGGGGAGCTGTGGGGGAGGAGGGGGCGGTTGGGGGGGGGGGCAGTTTAAGGGGGTGGTCCCGGGGCGGCTGTGGGGCAGTTGTGGGGAGTCGTGGGGCAGATGTGGGCGGTCATGGGGCAGTTCTGGGGATTGCGGGCAGTTCTGGGGGTAGTGGGGCAGTTTTGGGGTCCTGGGGCAGTTTTGGGGGTCGCGGGGCAGGTTTGGGGCTCGTGGGGCAGTTTTGGGGATAGTGGGGCAGTTTGGGGCTTGGGGGTCGCACCGCCCCCCAGCCCCGCCCTCCCCCGCAGGCCCCGCCCGGCCCCGCCCCTCCCCGCTCCGCCCCCGCATCGATCCCTGGAGCTTCGTGTCCGCGGGGCCGCGCCGGGCCCCGCCCCCCGCCGAGCCCCGCCCCCGAGACCCCTTCAGCGACCAATGAGAGCGCGCGCCGCGCCTCGACCCGCCCCCGCCACGTCCGGCCGCCAATGAGCGGCCGTAACGGAAATGATTGACAGCACCGAGTCCCGCGCAGGCCGCGCCCGCCCGGGAGGTTTTGGGGGGCGACTGTGACCAAATAAAAACTCCCGGGACCCCAAAACTGCCTGAGGCGCCTCGTCCTGCCCTGGGGGGGTTCGGCAGTGGGGGGAGGGGGTGTGAGTGGGGGTCCCACCCCCCCTGGAGGGGGAATTTGGGGTTGGGGGGGGTCCCATTCACCCCACACCCCATCATGGGGGGTCCCAGCGCCTTGGGGGGGTCCTGTCTACCTTGGGGGGGTCCCAGTGTTTGGGGGATCCCATCAGGCCCCTCCCCCTGTGTGGGATTCTTGGGGTTTGGGGGGGATTCAGGGTTTTGGGGGGGCTCCATCTCCCCACGGTGGGGGTTTCCCAGGAGTTTGGGGGTCCCCCTTTCGCTGGGGGGGGTCTCAGGCGTTCCAGGGGGCCGCACCTCCCATGGGTGGTCTCAGGAGTTTTGGGGGCCCCTCCCCCATGCTGGGTGGGCTCCAGCCATCCAGAGTATTCCCAGAATTCCAGAGACTTTTTTGGGACAAATCCCAAAACTTTCGGGGTTTTTCACCGCTCCCCCCTCGCCGTGCCCGACGCTGGAACCGGCCCGGCCATCCGGGCTCCTCCCCTCCCCCACCCCCCGTCCCAGCCCCCCCCCCCCCCAATTCCTGGAGCGGACCCAGGGCCCGGCCCCCGCCCCCCTCCCCCGCCCGGGCCCCCCCCCCCATCCCAGCGCCATCCCAGGCGGCCGCGGGAGCGCGCGAGTCCGGCGGGATCCCCCCACCCCCCCCAGGGGACACCCCAACATCCGCCCGGGGGGGGCTCCGGCCTCTGCGACACCCCCCGAGGGCAGCGGGACCCACAGCGGGACCCTCGGCCCCGGGCCGGGCGTCACTTTTGGGGGGGCGCCTCCAGAGGGGGCACGGAGCGCTGGGACCCCCCCAAAAAGGGGAGCCCGGAGTCCGCGACCCTCGCAAGGCTCGGAGGCCGCTGGGAGCCCCCCCCAGGCTCCGGGACCCCCCCCCCGAGGGGTCGGCAGCGCCCGGGCCGGAGCCCCCCGCCCGCCGCGGGGTCTGGGGGGTCCCGGGGTCTGGGGGGACCATGTGGCGCTGGGGGGGGCTGTGGGCGGCGCTGGCGGCGCTGGCGGCGCTGGGGGGGCGCGGGGGGGGCGCGGCCGTGGCCCGGGAGAGGTTCAAGGTGGTCTTCGCCCCCCTGATCTGCCGGAGGACGTGTCTGAAGGGGCTGTGCCGGGACTCGTGCCAGCCCGGCTCCAACATGACCCTGATCGGCGAGAACGGGCACGCGGCCGACACCCTGACCGGGTCCGGGTTCCGAGTGGGTGAGTGGCACCGGGACACCGGGCCAGGATGGGGACATGGGGACATGGGGACATGGGGATGGGACACCCTGACCGGGTCCGGGTTCCGAGTGGGTGAGTGGCACCGGGACATCGGGATGGGGACATGGGGACATGGGGATGGGGACACGGGGACAGGGACAGGGGGACACCCTGAGCGGGTCCGGGTTCCGAGTGGGTGAGTGACACCGGGACAATGATGGGGCCTGGGATGGGGACATGGGGACAGGGACACGGGGACGCCCTGACCGGGTCCGGGTTCTGAGTGGGTGAGTGACACCGGGACACCGGGATGGGGACACGGGGACATGGGGACAGGGACACGAGGACACCCCTGACCGGGTCCGGGTTCCGAGTGGGTGAGTGACACGGGGACAGTGACGGGGACACCGGGACAGGGATGGCTCAGGTGTGGGGACAGTGCTGGGACAGCACCGGGACTTTGCTGAGGATGGGACAGGGACGGGGACACGATGGGGACACGGGGGATGGCAGCGGGACCGGGGTGGGACAAAGGGGACAGAGGGATCTGGAGGGCCTGGGGGAGTCTTGGGGGATTTGGGGGCGCTCCGGGGGTCTCGGTGTATTTGGGGGCGCTCGGGGGTCTCAGGGCGCTCCGGGGTCTCAGGGATTCTGGGGATTTGGGGGCGCTCCGGGGGTCTCAGGGAGTTTTGGGGCGCTCCGGGGTCTCAGGGAATCTGGGGGCGCTGCGGGGGTCTCAGGGGTCTCTCTGTCCCCCCACAGTGGTGTGCCCCCTGCCCTGCATGAACGGGGGGCAGTGCAGCTCCCGCTCCCACTGCCTGTGCCCCCCCAACTTCACCGGCCGCTTCTGCCAGGTCCCCGCGGGGCCCGAGCAGCAGCAGCAGCAGCGGGGGGCCCCCTCCGCCCCCGCGCCCCCCGACTCCGCCGCCGCCCCCCCCGAGCCCGCCCCGGGCTCCAAGGTCGCCGTTTACGCCGTCCAGGTCATCGCCGATGGCCCCGGGGGGCGGCGCCTCGAGCCCCCGGGGCAGCGCATGGTGGGGGCACGGGGGACACGGGGGGGGACACGTCAGCCACGCCACCTTCGTCGTGCCCCTGGGGCCGGGACATCACTCGGCTGAAGGTACCGGGGGGGGAAATTTGGGGGGGCTTGGGGGGGTGGAGAGTTTTGGGGGTCCCATGTCTGGGGGTGGCCGTTTGGGGGGGTCCCAGGGGGTTTTACTGGGGTTGGGGCGGGGGGGTCTCGCGTGTTTCGTGCTGAGTTTGGGGGGTCCCAGTTCTGGGATTTGGGGTTTGGGGGGTCCCAGGGTGCCGGGATTTGGAATTTGGGGGGACGCGGGATGCCGGATTTGGGGGGTCCCAGGGTGCCGGATTTTGGGGTTCAGGGGGATCCCAGGGTACCGGATTTTGGGGTTCAGGGAGATCCCAGGGTACCGGATTTTGGGGTTCAGTAGGGTCCTGGGGTACCGGATTTTGGGGTTCGGGGGGGTCCCAGGTACCGCTGCCCCCAGCACAGGTGCCCCCTCCCCTGGTGAACGTGCGGGTCCATCACCCCCCCGAGGCCTCGGTCCAGGTCCATCGCATCGAGCCGCGCCCCCCCGAGGGGGCTCCCCGCCTTTTGGGGGGGGGGCTCCTGGCGCACCCCGCGCAGCCCCCGGCGGGCAGCAAACCCCCCGCGCCGCCCCGCCCCCACACCCACAAACCGCTGGGCCGCTGCTTCCAGGACACGCTGCCCAAGCACTCGGTGAGGGGGGGCTCGGGGGGGTCCCGGCACCTTTAGGGGTTCGGGGGGGGGTCGGGGGGCTGGGATTTGGGGGGTTTTGGGGTGTTTTGGGGTGTTTTGGGGTGCTGCTCCCCCCCAAATGCTGCAGCTCACCAAGCTCTGGAATTCCTGCCGGGGTCCCTGTGGGTGCGGGGGTCTCGGGTGGGATTTGGGGTCTGGGGTTGTTTTTTTTGGGGTCTCGGGTGGGATTTGGAGTCTCGGGTTATTTTTTGGGGTCTCGGGTGGGATTTGGGGTCTGGGGTTGTTTTTTTGGGGTGCTGACCCCCCGCGCCCCCCCAGTGCGGCAGTAACCCCCTGCCCGGGCTGACCAAGCTGGAGGATTGCTGCGGCAGCATCGGCAGCGCCTGGGGACAGAGCAAGTGCCACAAGTGCCCGCACCTGCAGGGTCAGGGGACCCCGAGACCCCCGAGACCCCCCCGGAACCCCGAGACCCCACGAGACCCCCGAACCCCCTCGAGAACCCCGGATCCCCCCGAGACCCCCTGAGACCCCTCGGACCCCTCCAGATCCTCTGGACCCCCTCCAGCTCTTGGGGATACCCCGAGACCCCCCCCAGCTC
Organism: Muscicapa striata striata; assembly: GCA_030060385.1. Taxonomy (NCBI): domain Eukaryota; kingdom Metazoa; phylum Chordata; class Aves; order Passeriformes; family Muscicapidae; genus Muscicapa; species Muscicapa striata. Next base: position 21,416 of record JAREIS010001213.1, read on the forward strand.
TTGGGGACCCCTCCTGCACTCCTGGGACCCCCCCCACCCCAAAAAAACCCCAGGTGGTCGAGACCCCCCACCCAGAGAATCCTCCCTTACCTCGGGGGGGGCCTGGACCCCCAGAACCCTCCAGAACCCCCCCAGACCCCCCCAGGACCCCCCCAAACGTTCCCCTCTCCTCAGGGACCCCCCCCAGCTCCTCCCCTCCCCCCCGAGCCCCCCCGTTCTGGGGGTGACTGGGGGGGGTCCCGGGGGTCTCTTGCAGGTTCGGGGTCCCCGAAGGCGGCGCGGGGGGAGCGCGGGGGGGACTGTCCCCAGGGCTACAAACGGCTCAACAGCTCCCACTGCCAGGGTACGGGGGGATGGGGACACCTGGGACAGGTGTGTCACACCTGGGACACACCTGGGACACACCTGTGTCACACCTGTGTCACACCTGTGTCACAACAGCTCCCACTGCCAGGGTACGGGGGGATGGGGACACCTGTGTCACACCTGAGACACACCTGTGTCACACCTGTGTCACACCTGAGACACACCTGAGACACAACAGCTCCCACTGCCAGGGTACGGGGGGATGGGGACACCTGGGACAGGTGTGTCACACCTGGGACACACCTGTGTCACACCTGTGTCACAACAGCTCCCACTGCCAGGGTACGGGGGGGAATGGGGGCCTGGGAACACCTGGGACAGGTGTGTCACACCCGTGTCACACCCGTGTCACACCTGTGTCACACCTGTGACAGGTGTGTTCTACCCATATCACATCTGTCAGCAGTGAGTATGCAGGTGTAAAGTGAGGTGTGCCATACCTGGCTCAGGTGTGCTGTACCTGTACCAGGTGTGCAGTACCTGTACCAGGTGTGCAGTACCTGGCTCAGGTGTGCAGTACCTGGCTCAGGTGTGCAGTACCTGTACCAGGTGTGCAGTACCTGGCTCAGGTGCGCAGTACCTGTACCAGGTGTGCAGTACCTGGCTCAGGTGTGCAGTACCTGTACCAGGTGTGCAGTACCTGGCTCAGGTGCGCAGTACCTGTACCAGGTGTGCAGTACCTGTACCAGGTGTGCAGTACCTGGCTCAGGTGTGCAGTACCTGTACCAGGTGTGCCGTACCTGGCTCAGGTGTGCAGTACCTGTACCAGGTGTGCAGTACCTGGCTCAGGTGTGCAGTACCTGTACCAGGTGTGCAGTACCTGGCTCAGGTGTGCAGTACCTGTACCAGGTGTGCAGTACCTGTACCAGGTGTGCAGTACCTGGCTCAGGTGTGCAGTACCTGTACCAGGTGTGCAGTACCTGGCTCAGGTGTGCAGTACCTGGCTCAGGTGCACAGTACCTGTACCAGGTGTGCAGTACCTGTACCAGGTGTGCAGTACCTGTACCAGGTGTGCTGTACCTGTACCAGGTGTGCAGTACCTGTACCAGGTGTGCTGTACCTGTACCAGGTGTGCAGTACCTGGCTCAGGTGTGCAGTACCTGGCTCAGGTGTGCCGTACCTGTACCAGGTGCACAGTACCTGGCTCAGGTGTGCCGTACCTGGCTCAGGTGTGCCGTACCTGTCCCCTGTCGCAGACATTAACGAGTGCGCCCTGCCCGGTGTGTGCCAGCCCGGCGAGTGCCGCAACACCCAGGGCAGCTTCCGCTGCTCCTGCTCGGCCGGGCACGTGCTGGGCCCCTCCCGGAGCCAGTGCCTGCGTACGGGGGGGGGGGGGGGTTCCGAGGGGTTCTGGGGGGTCCTGGCGGGTCTTTCCTGGAGGGTCCTGGGGGTTCTGGGGGTTCCGGGGGGTTCTGGAAATCCTGAGGGTCTTGGGGGTTTTTGGAGCTCTGGGGGTTCTGTGGGAACTGGGGGTCTTGGATATCCTGGGGGTTCTGGGGGTCCTGGGGGAGGGTCCAGGGGTGTTCTTGGGGTTCCTGGGGGTCTTAGGGGTCTTTCCTGGAGGGTCCTGGGGGTTCTGGGGGTTCCGGGGGGGTTCTGGAAATCCTGGGGGTCCGGGGAGTTCTGGGGAGCTCCCAGAACTGGGGGCTGCGTATGGGAGGTTTGGGGGGTTTGGGGGGTCTTGGGAAGTTCTGGGGTTCCAAGGGGTCCTTGGGGTTTTGGGGATCTTGGAAATCCTGGGGGTTTTGGGGGTTTGGGGGTTCCTCTGGGGTTTTGTTCCTTTGGGTTTTGGGGGTTCCTCTGGGGTTTTGGGGTGTTTTTGGGGGGTGTTCCTCTGGAGTTTGGGGTTCCTCTGGGGTTTGGGGGTTCCTCTGGGGTTTGGGGGTGTTCCTTTGGGTTTTGGGGTGTTCCTCTGGGGGTTTTGGGGTTCTGGGGGTTTTGGGGAGGGGTCTCTGAGGTTCCCGTGCCCCCCCGCAGCCGAGCCGGGTGAGGAGCGGGGTTTGTGTTTCCGGCTGGTTTCGGGCTCCCAGCAGTGCCAGCACCCGCTGCCCACGCGCCTGACGCGCCGCACGTGCTGCTGCAGCGTGGGCAAGGCCTGGGGGGGGCGCTGCCAGCGCTGCCCCCCCGACGGCACCGGTACGGGGGGGCCCGGGGGGTTTTGGGGGAGTTTGGGGGGTTTTGGGGGGTTTTGGGGGGGCTGCACCCAGCGCTGCCCCCCCGACGGCACCGGTACGGGGGGGTGGCTGGGGGTTTTGGGGGCTGCACCCAGCGCTGCCCTCCCAAAGGCACCCAGCGGCCCTCCCAAAGGCACGGGGGTCTGGGGGTTCTGGGGGGTTTTGGGGGGCTTGGGGGGGCTGCACCCCCAGGTGCGAAATTCGGATATTTTGGGGGTCCCTGGGTACTGAATTTTGGGGTTCAGGGAGTCCCAGGGTTTGGAGATTTGGGATTTGGGGGATCCCAGAATGCCGAATATGGATGTTTTGGGGGTCCCTGGGTACCGAATTTAGGAGTTTGGGGGGTCCCAGGGTTTGGAGATTTGGGGTTCGGGGGATCCCAGGTGCCGAATTTTGGGGGTTTGGGGGTTCCCTGGGTGCTGAGTTTTGGGATTTGAGGGTCCCAGGGTACCGAATTTTGGGGTTCAGGGAGTCCCATAATTTGGACATTTGGGGTTCAGGGGATCCCAGGGTTTGGAGATTTGGGGTTTGGGGGATCCCAGAGTTTGGAGATTTGGGGTTCAGGGGGTCCCAGGTACCGAATTTGGATGTTTTGGGAGATCCCAGGGTTTGGAGATTTGGGATTTGGGGGTCCCAGATGCTGTTTGGATATTTTGGGATCCCAGGGTTTGGAGATTTGGAATCCCAGAGTTTGGAGATTTGGGGTTCAGGGGGTCCCAGGTGTTTGGAATTTGGATGTTTTGGGAGATCCCAGGTTTGGAGATTTGGGATTTGGGGAATCCCAGATGCTGAATTCGGATATTTTGGGGATCCCAGGGTTTGGAGATTTGGGGTTTGGGGGATCCCAGAGTTTGGAGATTTGGGGTTCAGGGGGTCCCAGGTAGAATTTGGATGTTTTGGGAGATCCCAGGTTTGGAGATTTGGGATTTGGGGAATCCCAGATGCTGAATTCGGATATTTTGGGGATCCCAGGGTTTGGAGATTTGGGGTTTGGGGGATCTCAGGGTTTGGAGATTCGGGATTTGGGGCTCCCAGCTGCCGAATTGGGATATTTGGGGGGTCCCCCCCCCTGACCCCCCCCCGTGCCCCCCCAGCCGCGTTCAAGGCCATCTGTCCGGCGGGGAAGGGCTACCACGTGCTCACCTCGCACCAGACTTTGACCATCCAGGGCGAGAGCGACTTCACGCTGCACCTGCACCCGGACGGGACCCCCGAGCGGCCCCCCCGGCCCAGCCCGCTGCCGCCCGACGCCCCTCCCCCACCAGGTCGGGCACCCCCCCCCCCGAGTCACTTTCCCTCCCCCAAAAATCCCTGGGTATCCCCCCCCCAAAAAAATTCCCTGGGGAGGTTCCTGTGGCTCCTCCCTGGGCTCTTATGGCCCCTCCCTGTGGCCCCTCCCCAAAATATCCCCTGGGGTCCTCCCGTGTCCCTGTGACACCCCAAAATATCCCCTGTGACCCCCCATGTCCCTGTGACCCCCAAAATATCCCTGTGACCCCCCCATGTCCCTGTGACCCCCAAAATATCCCTGTGACCCCCCCATGTCCCTGTGACCCCCCAAAATATCCCCTGTGACCCCCCCGTGTCCCTGTGACCCCCCCAAAATATCCCACGTGACCCCCCAAAATATCCCCTGTGACCCCCCCATGTCCCTGTGACCCCCCCGTGTCCCCCCATAACCCCCCGCCCCCCCATTTCCCCTTTGTGCCCCTCCATCCCTGTGTCCCCTCCCCCCCAATGTCCCATCCCCCCCCTCCACCTCCCCAAACCCCCCATGACCCCCCTGTTTTGTGTGTCCCCCCCTCCCCCCACCCCACGGTGGGGGAGGGGTCAGTTTGGGGTCTCAGCGCCCCCTCCCCCCGCAGCTGTGACCCCCCCGGCCGTGGTGAGTGTGGGGGAGGGGAGGGATCGGCATGACGAGGGTGGGGGGAGGGGGGGCATGGAGGGGCTTGGGGGGCTGGAGTGGGGGGACAGAGGGACAGAGGGACAGAGGGACAGAGGGGACAGAGGGGACAGAGGGACAGAGGGGACAGAGGGGACAGAGGGGACAGAGGGACAGAGAGGACAGAGAGGACAGAGGGGACAGGGGGACAGGGGGACAGGGGGACAGAGGGACAGGGGGACAGAGGGACAGAGGGACAGGGGGACAGGGGGACAGGGGGACAGGGGGACAGGGGGACAGAGGGGACACAGGGACACGGGGACAGACGGACAGGGACAGGGGCCAGCGCTGTCCCCGCAGCTGCCCGCGTTCTGGAGCCCCTCGGAGGAGCAGGGACTGGAGCAGCCCCCGGGGAGCAGCGACCCCCCCCGGTACCCCGGTAAGGGGGGATGGGGGAGGGGCGGTTTGGGGACACTCCCCGGCATGAGAGGGGGGACAGAGCCAAGGGCCACCACAGGAGGTTGGGGACATTTTGGGGATAAGAGCGAGAGCAGAGCTGGGGGCTGGGGCTGGGCTGGGGGCTGGGCTGGGGGCGCTGTCCCCTGTCCCCTGTCCCCCTGTCCCCTGTCCCCCTGTCCCCTGTCCCCCTGTCCCCTGTCCCCTCTCACTCGCCCTGTCCCCAGCGCTGCTCGCCCGCCCCACCCCCGCCCCTCTCTGGCGGTTGCCCCCGGAGCAGCTCACGCGCAGCGCGGCCGAGATCGCGCCCACGCAGGTCACGGGTGAGGGACCCCCGGCACCCCTCGGGACCCCCCAAACACCCCTCGGGACCCCCAAACACCCCTCGGGACCCCCGGCAGCCCTCGGGACCCCCGGCAGCCCTCGGGACCCCCAACACCCCCGGGACCCCCAACACCTCCCTGAGACCCTCCTGGAATCCCCCCGGGACCTCCAGAACCCCCAACCCTCCCCCGGGGACCCCAGGACCCCAAACACTCCCCGGGGACCCCGGGACCCCCAGTGCCCCCCGAGGCTCCCCTTGGGATCCCCTCAATGTCCCTGGGACCTTCAAACTCCCCCAGGACCCCCGGGACCCCCCAAAAACACCCGGAAACCCCTGGGACCGACCCTTGAACCCCCAAAATCCCGCTGGGACCGACCCTTGAACCCCCCAAAATCCCGCTGGGACCGACCCTTGAACCCCAAAATCCCGCTGGGACCGGCCCTTGAACCCCAAAATCCCACTGGGACCGGCCCTTGAACCCCCCAAATCCCGCTGGGACCGACCCTTGAACCCCCAAAATCCCACTGGGACCGACCCTTGAACCCCCAAAATCCCGCTGGGACCGACCCTTGAACCCCCAAAATCCCGCTGGGACCGGCCCTTGAACCCCCAAAATCCCGCTGGGACCGGCCCTTGAACCCCCAAAATCCCGCTGGGACCCGACCCTTGAACCCCAAAATCCCGCTGGGACCGACCCTTGAACCCCCCAAAATCCCGCTGGGACCGACCCTTGAACCCCCCAAAATCCCGCTGGGACCAACCCTTGAACCCCCAAAATCCCGCTGGGACCGACCCTTGAACCCCCAAAATCCCGCTGGGACCGACCCTTGAACCCCCCAAAATCCCGCTGGGACCGACTCCCCCAAAGCTCCTCGGGGACCCCTGGGGAGCGCTCGGGGCTCCCGGGATCCCCCCAAATCCCGCCGGGACCCCCAGAGACGGACGAGTGCAAACTGAACCGGAACATCTGCGGGCCCGGCGAGTGCGTGATGGGCCCGGGCGGGTACAGCTGCCTCTGCTTCCCGGGGTACCGCTGGCACCCGCAGCGCCGCTACTGCACCGGTACCGGGACCGGGACCGGGACACGGGGGGGACTGGGGGACACGGGGGGGACACGGGTACCGCTGGCACCCGCAGCGCCGCTACTGCACCGGTACCGGAACCGGAACCGGGACACGGGGGGGGCATGGGGACACGGGGACACGGGGACATGGGACACCGGGTACCGCTGGCACCCGCAGCGCCGCTACTGCACCGGTACCGGTACCGGGACCGGGACGGGGGACACGGGGGGGACACGGGTACCGCTGGCACCCGCAGCGCTGCTACTGCACCGGTACCGGGACAGGGACACCGGGACACGGGGGACACGGGGGACACGGGTACCGCTGGCACCCGCAGCGCCGCTACTGCACCGGTACCGGGACCGGGACCGGGACACGGGGGACACGGGACACGGGACACGGGTACCACTGGCACCCGCAGCGCGCTACTGCACCGGTACCGGACCGGAACCGGGACACGGGGGCATGGGGACACGTGGGGGGACACGGGTACCGCTGGCACCTGCAGCGCGCTACCGCACCGGTACTGGGACCGGGACCGACACGGGGGACTGGGGGACACGGGGACATGGGACACCGGGTACCGCTGGCACCCGCAGCGCCGCTACTGCACCGGTACCGGGACCGGGACACGGGGACATGGCGGGGGGCACGGGGACACGGGGGGGACACGAGGGGGACACGGGGGAAACCAGGACACGGGAACACCGCGACACTGGAGGGGACATCAGGACACCAGAGCAGCGGGGATACGGGGGACACTGGGAGGGACACGGGGGACACCGGGGGAGACACCCGGGGGGGACTCGGGACACCGGGACACGGGGACACGTGTGGGACAGGGGGATTTGGGGTGTGCGGTGGCACGGGGAGTGTCACACACCTGTGCCACACCCGTGCCACACCCGTGCCACACCCGTGCCACACCCGTGTCACCTGGCCAGATGTGAACGAGTGCGAGGCGGAGCCGTGCGGCGCCGGGCGCGGCGTGTGCATGAACACGGGCGGCTCCTACACGTGTCACTGTCACCGCGGCTTCCAACTGCGCCTGCACAAGGGGCTGCGCACCTGCGCAGGTACGGGCGGGGACACGGGGACACTGCGGGGACATGGGGACACTGCGGGGATCACGGGGACACTGCGGGGACACGGGGACACTGCGGGGGTGGGGGACACGGGGACACTGCGGGGACATGGGGACACTGCGGGGATGGGGGACATGGGGACACTGCGGGGACATGGGGACACTGCGGGGATGGGGGGACACGGGGACACTGCGGGGACATGGGGACACTGCGGGGATGGGGGACATGGGAACACTGCGGGGACACGGGGACACTGCGGGGATGGGGGGACACTGCGGGGACATGGGGGACACGGGGACACTGCGGGGATGGGGGGACACGGAGCACGGGGAAGGGACAAGGGACATGGCACGGGGGGTCACACGGAACAGGAGGTTGGGGACAGGGTTGGGGACACGGTAAGGTTGAGGACAGGGTTGGGGACACCGCCCGGGTTTGGGGACAGGTCCGGGGTTTGGGGACACTGCCCGGGTTTGGGGACATGGGACAGGGTTGGGGACACTGCCCAGGTTTGGGGACAGGTCCGAGGTTTGGGGACACTGCCCGGGTTTGGGGACACCACCCGGGGTTTGGGGACACGGGACAGGGTTGGGGACACCGCCCAGGTTTGGGGACATGGGACAGGGTTGGGGACACCGCCCAGGTTTGGGGACATGGGACAGGGTTGGGGACACTGCCCGGGTTTGGGGACAGGTCCGGGGTTTGGGGACACTGCCCGGGGTTTGGGGACAGGTCCGGGGTTTGGGGACACTGCCCGGGTTTGGGGACAGGACAAGCCCCCCCACGTGTCCCCGCAGACATCGACGAGTGCGCCAAGGGTGACGTGTGCGGGGACGGTGGCACCTGCTCCAACGTGCCGGGCCACTACAAGTGCGAGTGTCACCCGGGCTACCGGCGCAAGGGCTCGCGGCCACCGCTCTGCGAAGGTGACACGGGGACAGAGGGGACAGTGACAGGGGGACAGGGGGGACAGCGACACCGGGACACAGAGACACCGGGAACGGGAGGGGTGACCCCCCAATTGTCCCAAATCCCCCCAATGTCCCCCAATGTCCTCATGTCCCCCACTGTCCCTGATGTCCTCAATGTCCCCAATGTCCCCAATGTCCCCAGACATCAACGAGTGCCTGGACCCGGGCACCTGCCCCGACTCCAAGTGTGAGAACCAGCCCGGGGGCTTCGTGTGCAGCCCCTGCCCCCCCGGCTACCGCGGCCTCAGCGGCGCCTGCCTCGGTCAGCACCCCAAAAACACCCGGGGACACCCCAAAAACACCCGGGGGACCCCAAAAACAGCCCGGGGGATCCCAAAAACACCCGGGGGATCCCAAAAACAGCCTGGGGACACCCCAAAACAGCCCGGGGACCCCAAAACAGCCTGGGGACCCCAAAAACACCCGGGGGACCCCAAAAACACCCCGGGGTACCCCAAAACACTCCAGGACCCCCAAAACCCCTGGGACACCCCAAACCTCTCCGGGATCCTCCAACCCCCCCAGGACCCCGTAACCCCCCTTCCCCCGGGACTCCCCAAAATCCCCGGGACCCCCAAAACTTTCGGGACCCCCCCCAAAACCCCTGTGACCCCCAACCCCCCAGGATCCCCCCAAAACCCTTGGGACCCTCTCAACCCCCCCCGGGATCACCCTGGATCCCCCCAAAATCCTCTGGAGCCCCCCTTTATCTGCGACCCCCATCTTGGGGATTCCCTCCCCATGAGCCTCCTCCCTAAAATTCCCCCCCAAATTCACCCCCAAATCCCAAACAACCCCCCAGATCCACCCTCAGAGCCCCCCCAAACCCAGAAACCCCCCCCCAAATTTACCCCAAAACCCCTAAACCTCCCCTCCCCAAATCCCCCCCCCGGGAACCCCATCCCATCCCCCATCCTTGTGCCTCCCCTCCCTGCCTCAAACCCCCCCCAAAAATCCCACCCAGGCCCCTCCCCAAACCCCAGACCCCTCCCCCTTTTTGGGCCCCGCCCCGTTTTGTGCCCCCAGTTTTGGGGGGGCTCACGGGGGTCTCTCAGATGTGAACGAGTGCGAGGCCGGGGGTCTCTGTCCCGGGGGGAGCTGCGTCAACACCCCCGGCTCCTACAAGTGCCAGTGCCCCCCCGGGCTGCAGCCGGCGCGGGACCCCCCCCGCTGCCAGGGTACCCCCAAATCGGGGGGATCGGGGGGGCTCGGGGGGCTGGGGGGGGTCAGGACGTGGGGGAGGGCTGGGGGGTTTGGGGGGGTTCTGGGTTTGGGGGCGAATCTGGGGGGTTCTGGGTTTGGGGGGGCTCTGGTGGGGTCTGGGGGTTGTTTGGGATTTGCGGGTGAGTCTGGGGGGGGCGTTTGGGAGTTGGGGGTGGATTTGGGGGTCTCCGGGTTTGGGGGTCTGGGGGTTGGGAGTTTGGGTTTGGGGGTGAATCTGGGGGGGTTTCTGGGTTTGGGGGTGAATTTAAGGGGGGGGTTCCGGGCTTGGGAGGTGGTTCTGGGGGGGTTGTTTGGGATTTGGGGGTGGATTTGGGGAGGGGTCTCCGGGTTTGGGGGGGGCTTTGGAGGGGGTCTGGACGTGGGGAAGGGCTGGGGGATTTGGGGGAGTTTTGGGTTTGGGGGTGGATTTGGGGGGGCTCTGGGTTTGGGTGGCTCTGGGGGCTTGTTTGGGATTTGGGGGTGAATTTAGGGGGCTCTGGGTGAATCTGGGGGAGTTTCCGGGTTTGGGGGTGAATCTGGGGGGTTGTTTGGGATTTGGGGGGGGTCTCGCACATGGGGGTCTCGTTGTTTTTTTTGTTTTTTTCCCCCAGACATCGACGAGTGCGAGTTCGCGGCCGCCTGCGTGGGCGGCGACTGCGTGAACACGGCGGGGTCCTACCGGTGCCTGTGCCCGCCCGGCTACGCGCTGCTGCACGGCCGCCGCTGCCAGGGTGAGAGCGGGGACCCCTCCCCAAAATAACCCCCAAAACTGCCCCAAAATAAACCCCAAACAGCCCCAAAACAGCCCCAAAATAAACCCCAAACAGCCCCAAAACAGCCCCCGAAACAGCCCCAAAATAAACCCCAAACAGCCCCAAAACAGCCCCAAAACAGCCCCCGAAACAGCCCCAAAATAAACCCCAAAATAAACCCCAAACAGCCCCCCAGTACGCGCTGCTGCACGGCCGCCGCTGCCAGGGTGAGACCCCTCCCCAAAATAACCCCCAAACACCCCCCAAAGAACCCCAAAATAAACCCCAAACAGCCCCCAAAGAACCCCAAAATAAACCCCAAAACACACCCCGAAACACGCCCCAAAGAACACCAAAATAAACCCCAAAACAACCCCAAAATAAACCCCAAACAGCCCCAAAATAAACACCAAATAGCCCTAAAATAAACACCAAACAGACCCGAAACAGCCCCAAAATAAACCTCAAAATAAACCCCAAACAGCCCCAAAACAAACCCCAAACAGCCCCAAAATAAACCTCAAAACAGCCCCGCACCTCCCAACCCCCGGGCCATACGTGGAGAGATCGGGGGGGGGTGGGGGGTCCCTGGGGGGTCTTTGGGGGTTCCCCCGTGTGTCTCACGAGCCCGCCCCCCCCAAATCCCCCCATTTCCCCCCCAAATCCCCCCATTTCCCCCCCCCAAATCCCCCCATTTCCCCCCCAGACATCGACGAGTGCTCGCTGGAGCCGGGGCTGTGCCCCCCCCCCGGCACCTGCACCAACCTCGAGGGCTCCTTCAGCTGCCGCTGCCCCCCCGGCTTCGCCCCCAGCCCCGACGGGCGGCGCTGCCTCCGTGAGGGGGCGGGGGGGGGGGGGGGGGGATCCGGAGGACCCCTGGGAAGAATGAGGGGGCTTGAGGGGTTTTAGGGGGTCCCTGGGTTCTGAGGGGTCTGGGGGTCTGGGGATTCTGGGGATCCCTGGGGCTTTAGGGGGGTCCTGGGGGATTCTGGGGGGATCCCTGAAGTTCTGGGGGGGCTCTGAGGGTTTTTGGGGGATCCCCGAGGTCCTGGGAGGTTTTGGGGGATCCCCGAGGTTCTGGGAGGTTTTTGGGGATCCCCGAGGCTCTGGGAGGTTTTTTGGGGATCCCCGAAGTTCTGAGGGGTTTTGGGGGTCCCTGAGGTTCTGGGAGGTTTTGGGGGGATCTCTGAGGCTCTGGGAGGTTTTTTGGGGGATCTCCCTGAGGTTCTGGGGGGGATTTTTTTGGGAATCCCTGAAATTCCGGGGTGGGGGTCTCTGAGATCCTCCCTCCCCTCCCCTCCCCCCGCAGCCCGCGAGCCCCCCGCCCCCCGCAAGGAGTGTTACCTGAGCCTGGAGCTCCCCGCCTTCTGTGACGCGGTTTTGGGGACCAACGTGACCCGCGGCGAGTGCTGCTGCTCGGTGGGGGCAGGGTGGGGGGACCTGTGCGAGGTGTACCCCTGCCCCCTCCCCTCCTCGGGTACGGGCGGGCGGAATTTGGGGGGTCCCAAATCCCCGGGACCCCGTTTCCACCCCGGTTTTGGGGGGTCTGGGGGGGGATTGAGCCCCTCCCCCAAGCAGATTTGGGGTGACTAGGGGAGGGTGGGGGTGCCCCAGGGATTTTTGGGGGTTCCCAGGGTGGGCTGGGGGTTCAGGACCCCCCCTCCTCCCCATTTTGAAATTTTTTCAACCCTCCCCCCAAGCAGATTTGGGGTCCCCGGGGGAGGGTGGGGGTGCCCCAGGGATTTTTGGGGGTTCCGAGGGTGGGCTGGCAGTTTTGGGGGTTCAGGACCCCCCTCCCCAATTCCATTTCCCCCCTCCCCAGCCGAGTTCGTGGCGCTCTGCCCCGACGGGAGGGGTTTCATCCAGGACGACAACGGGCTCGATTACGGGGTCCCCGCGCACCGGGGTGAGACCCCCCCCCCCGTGTCCCCCCCGTGTCCCCCCCATCCCCCAGGGGGGGTTCTACCCCCTGCCCCTCCCCCCCATCCCGAGTTTCCCAATTTTTCCAAGCACAGCTCCTCGTCCCCTGTCCCGGGGGTCTCTGTCCCCTGGGGGGTCCCTGACCCCGGGAGGGGGTCCCTGACCCTGAACCCCCCCCGGGGGTGTCCCCCCACCCCTCCCCCACCCCGCAGACATCGATGAGTGCGGCCTTTTTGGGGACGAGATCTGCAAGGGGGGGAAGTGCGTGAACACCCAGCCGGGCTACGAGTGCTACTGCAAGGCGGGCTTCGACTACGACAGCGCCCTGCGGCAGTGCCTGGGTGAGGGGGGGCCCGGGGGGGTCCCCGGGGGTCCCCGGGGGGGCTGGGGGCCGTGGGGGGTCATGGGGGGTCATGGGGGGCAAGCAGCAGGGCCCAGGAGCAACCTGGGCGTGTTTAGGGGTGGGGGGTCTCTGGGGAGTTTAGGGGAGTCTCTGGGGTGGGGATCCTTGGGGTGTTTAGGGGGCTTTGGGATGTTTAGGGGGGTCTCTGGGATTTTGAGGGGGTCTCTGGGGTGTTTAGGAGGGATCTCTGGGGTGTTTTGGGGGTCTCTGGGGTGTTTTGGGGTCTCTGGGGTGTTTTTGGGGGCTCTGGGATGTTGAGGGGGGATCTCTGGGGTGTTTTGGGGGTCTCTGGGATGTTGAGGGGGGGGTCTCTGGGGTGTTTTGGGGGTCTCTGGGGTGTTTTGGGGTCTCTGGGATGTTGAGGGGGATCTCTGGGGTGTTTTGGGGGTCTCTGGGGTGTTTTGGGGGTCTCTGGGGTGTTTTGGGGTCCCTGGGAGTGCTGGGGGGTCTCTGGGGGTTTGGGGGTCCCCGCAGTGCCGAGGGAACCCCCGGGAGTCCCTGCAGCTCCTGGCGGTGTTGGGGTTTTGGGGGTCCCTGAGGGGGTTTTGGGGGTGGCTGGGGGTCCCCAAAAACCCGTCCCCTCCCCCTCCCCAGATGTGGACGAGTGTCTGGACGAGTCCAACTGCGTGGACGGCGCCTGCGAGAACACGCGCGGCTCCTTCCGCTGCACCTGCGGCCCCGGGGCGCGTTATCACCCGGGGCTGCGGCGCTGCCTGCCCGCCCCCGAGCCCGGTGAGACCCCCGGGACCGGGGAGAGACCCCTGGGGCAGGGGAGGGACCCCCGGGACAGGGGAGGGACCCCCGGGGCACGGGGAGAGACCCTCGGGGCAGGGGAGGGACCCTCGGGACAGGGGAGGGACCCCCGGGGCACGGGGAGAGACCCCCGGGGCAGGGGAGGGACCCTCGGGGGAGAGGGAGGGACCCTCGGGACCGGGGAGGGACCCTCGGGACCGGGGAGGGACCCCCGGGGCAGGGGAGAGACCCTCGGGGCAGGGGAGGGACCCCCGGGGGAGAGGGAGAGACCCCCGGGACAGGGGAGGGACCCTCGGGACCGGGGAGGGACCCCCGGAACAGGGGAGGGACCCCCGGGGCAGGGGAGAGACCCTCGGGGCAGGGGAGGGACCCCGGGACAGGGGAGAGACCCCCGGGGCACGGGGAGAGACCCCCGGGGCAGGGGAGGGACCCTCGGGACAGGGGAGAGACCCCCGGGACAGGGGAGGGACCCCCGGGGCAGGGGAGGGACCCCTGGGACTGGGGAGGGACCCCCGGGACCGGGGAGGGACCCCCGGGACAGGGGAGAGACCCCCGGGACTGGGCAGAGACCCCCTTGAGGGAGAGGGAGGGGGTCCGGGGGGGGTGCGAGTGCCAGGGACCACCCGGGGCTGCCTCTCCACCCCCCCCGGGCACCCTGAGACCCCAGTCACCCTGAGCCCCCCGTGGTCACCGCAGTTGTGTGCGGGGGAAGGGGGGGGGGGTGAGGGGTGCCCCGCCAGGATTTTGGGGTGTGTGGGGGGGGTGGGCAGGGCAGCTTTGGGGTTTCTATTTTTGGGGTTTCTATTTTTGGGGTTTGACGGTTGCTGACCCCCCCTCCCCTCCCCTCTCCTCCGCTCCCCCCCCGGGCCCAGAGCGCCCCCCCCCGGGCCCGGAGCGGCGGGACGTGTGCTGGCAGCGGCGGGGGAGGAGGGGTGTGCGGGGGCGCCCTCGGGGGCCCTGAGCCTGGACGAGTGCTGCTGCCGGGGGCTGGCTGGGGACCCCACTGCCGGCCCTGCCCCCGGCCCCCAGGTGACTGCGGGGGAACCGGGGGCTGGGGGCTGGGGGGGCTATGGGGTCTGGGGGGGGATTTGGGGTGTCTGGGGATTTGGGGGCTGGGGAGGGGCTGGGGGGTGTCTGGGGGGTTTGGGGGGGATTTGGTGTCTCTGGGGGGTTGGGGGGGTTCTGTGTGGGCTGGGGGGGTTCGGGAGGGTCCCTGTGGGATTTGGGGGGTCCTGGGGGCGCTCGGGGGGGGCTGACACGGGGGTCTCCCCCCCCCCCCCCCCCAGGGCTGCCGTGCCCCCCCTCGCAGAGCGAGAGCAATTCCTTCTGGGACGTCAGCCCCCACGGCCTGGGGGCCCCCGCAGAGGTGCGACCCCAAAACCCGCACCCCCTCGGACCCCCAACCCCAGCACCCCAAATTCAGAACTGAGCCCCCCCCCCCGCCATTTTGGAGACCCCAAACCTTGACCAACCCGTGCTGTCCCCCCCTCAATTTAGGACCCCAATTTTGACCCTGCCCCCCTTTGAGACCCCCAGGGGTCACCCCCCAGCCCCCCAGGGGTCCCCCCAGCCCCCCCGTGTCCCCCCCCAGGTGAGGACAGCTCCGAGGAAGACTCTGCCGAGTGTCCCTGTCCCGGGGGGGTCCCCGGCCGCTGCCTCCGCTCCCCCCGGGGGGGCTGCGAGTGCCCCCCCGGCTTCCAACCGGACCCCACCCGCACCCGCTGCCTCGGTGAGATCCCCCCCCCCAAAAAAAAAAATTGGGGATCCCCCAAGCCCCCAAGCCCCTCTGGGACCCGGGGTTTTGGAGCGGGGGAGGTGGGGAGGGGGGGTCAGGATCTCTAAATGTTGGGGGGTCTGGGGGTCCCCGATGCTCACAGACATCAGTGGGGGAGGGGTTTTTTTTTGGGGGGGTTGGGGATATTTTCGTGCCCTTGTTCCCCCCTTATATCGAGAATACCGAGACCCCCCGGTACGAGGGGAAAGTTTGGGGGTTCCATAGGGGAATATCGGGGTTATTTTGGGGGTCCCTGACCTGTGTGCGTCCCCCCCACCCCCCTCTCAGATATCGACGAGTGTCGCGACCCCCGGGGGGGTCCCCGCTGCCCCCGCGAGCGCTGCATCAACACCAGCGGCTCCTTCCCGCTGCGCCTGCAAAGCGGGGACCAGCCGGGCCCGCCCGGGGGGGCTCTGCCTGCCCCAGCGCCGCTGAGACCCCCGGGACCCCCGGGAACCCCGGGAACCCCCCCGGGACCGGCCCCAGCGCCGCTGAGACCCCCGGGACCCCCCCCGGGAACCTCCGGGAACCCCCCCGGGAACCCCCCCGGGACCGGCCCCAGCGCCGCTGAGACCCCCGGGACCCCCCCCGGGAACCCCCCGGGAACCCCCCCGGGAACCCCCCCGGGAACCCCCCCCCCGGGAACCCCCCGGGACCGGCCCCAGCGCCGCTGAGACCCCCGGGAATCCCTCCGGGATTCTCGGGAACCCCCCGGGACCAGTCCCAGGGCCGCAGAACCCCCCGGGACCCCTCGGGACTCCCGGGAACCTCCGGGAACCCCCCGGGACCCCCGGGAACCTCTGGGATCTCCCTGGGAACCTTCGGGAACCTCTGGAACCCCCCGAGACCCTCCGGGACGCCCCGGAAACCCCCCGGGACCCCTCGGGATCCCCCGGGGACCCTCCGGAACTTCCCCCCAGAACCCCAATAAAGGATGTGGGGGAACAGCCCCAGCGCCTCTTTTGGGGTGAAATTGTGGGGGATTTGGGGGTGAAATTGAGGGGATTTTGGGGTGAAATCGGGGGGAATTTTGGAGTGAAATTGTGGGGATTCGGGGTGAAATCGGGGGTACTTTGGGGGTGAAATTGAAGCAATTTGGAGTGAAATCGGGGTATTTGGGGATGAAATCGGGGGGATTTTGGGGTGAAGTCGGGGGGATTTGGTGGTGAAATTGAGGCTATTTTTAGGTGAAATCGGGGGTATTTTGGGGGTGAAATTGTGGCGATTTGGACTGAAATCGGGAAGGATTTTGGGATGAAACCGGGCGGATTTTGGGGTGAAATCGGGGAACAACTTCGGAGTACAAGCCCGGCGATGCGGGAGGAAGCCGTGACCACGCCCACAACAACGCCCCGCCCACTCACAGAGACCCCGCCCACTCACAGAGACCCCCGCCCACTCACAGAGACCCCGCCCACTCACAGAGACCCCCGCCCACTCACAGAGACCCCGCCCACTCACAGAGACCCCGCCCACTCGCACCGCCCACACACGGACCCCGCCCTCAGCTCCCGGCCAATGGCGGCGGCGGCGCGCGCAGGCCCCGCCCCCTCCCGTCGTCGTGCCCCGCGCTGCCCGCGCCGGCGGCGGCCGCGGTGAGGGGCGGGGGCGGGCCCGGGGCTCCCGGAGCCGGGCGGGTTTGGGGGATCAGCAGCGGCTCTGAGGGAGGGTCTGGGGGTGCTGGGTGGGCACGGGCACGGCGGGGTTTTGGGGGAGGGTCTCGGGTGGTCCCTCTGCCTTTGGGCGGTTTTGGGGGTTCCGGGAAGGGGCGGGTCCGCCTCAGCCGCGGGGTTTCCCCCAATTCTCCCTCACAGCCCCTGGAACTGCCCCCGACCCCACAGCCGGCCCTGCTCCTGTGCTCCCCAGAGCCCCCCCCGAGCCCTCTGCCCCTCATTTGCCCCCCAGTCCCTCCCATGGGTTTGGGCCCCCCTCGCTCTGGGATCCCCCGTATCCCCCCATTTTTCCTTTGTGAATCCCCCCCATAACCCCCTCCCCATTTCCCCCTGTTATAAATGTATTTTTCACACCCCTGTCAATCCCCCCTATAACCCCCTCCCATTTCCCCCTGTGAATCCCCCCATAACCCCCTCTCCATTTCCCCCGTGAATCCCCCCTATAACCCCCTCCCCATTTTCCCCCTGTGAATCCCCCTATACCCCCCTCCCCATTTCTCCCTGGGACCCCCACCACTATTCCTCCCCATTTCCCAGAACACGCTGCCCCATCTCCCCTCTGCGGGCAGCTCTCCCATCCCCTGAGCCCCCCAAATCCAACTAACCCCCCCCAATTTCCCCCTGCCCGCAGCCCCCAGCATGGGGCTGAAGCCCTGGCAGAAGGCGCTGTTCCCCCTGCGCTCCGTGGCCGCCGTGGTTCGGCTCTTTGAGGCCGAGCTGCGCCAAGCCGAGCCCGACCTGGTGCTGCTGTCGCTGGTGCTGGGCTTTGTGGAGCATTTCCTGGCCGTCAACCGCGTCCTCCCCACCAATGTGCCCGGGCTCACCTTCGAGTCGCGGCCGGGGCCGGACCCCCAGACCCGCCTGTACTTCCCGGTGGCCGAGCTGTCCATCGTGGCCGCGCTCTACGCCCGGTTCACGGCGCAGATCCGCGGCGCCGTGGATCTGTCCCTGTACCCCCGGCCCGACGGCTGCTCCTCCCGCGAGCTCGTCAGGAAAGTGTCCGATGTCATCTGGAACAGCCTCAGCCGCTCCTACTTCAAGGACAGGGCTCACATCCAGTCCCTCTTCAGCTTCATCACGGGTGAGGAGGGGTCTCAGGAGGGGGTTGGTGGGGCTGGGGTCTCACCTGGAGCTGCTCCTGCTCCAAGGGTCGGGTGGGCATTGTGTCCTGGGGTCCCTCATTCCCGTGTTCCTTCGCTCTGGGGTGATGGGGGGGGATATTTGGGGGGCTCTGTGTGTCCCTGAGCCCCCCCTGTGCCCCCCCAGGTACGAAGCTGGACAGCTCAGGTGTGGCCTTTGCCGTGGTGGGCGCCTGCCAGGTGCTGGGGCTGCCGGACGTGCACCTGGCCCTGAGCGAGGACCACGCCTGGGTGGCCTTTGGGGCCGGGGGGGCCCAGACTGCCGAGGTCACCTGGCACGGGAAGGGCAACGAGGACAGGAGGGGACAGCCCGTGCAGGCGGGCGTGGCCGAGAGGGTACGGGGGACACGGGGGGGGCGTGTGAAGGGACAGAGGGACATGGGAGGGATAAAGGGACAGAGGGACATGGGAGGGATAAAGGGACAGTGGGACATGGGAGGAGTGGTAAAGGGACAATGGGGACACAGAGGGGCTGAGAGGATGCAGGGAATGGGGGGACAGGGGGACAAGGACAGGGACAAGGATGGGGGGGACACTGAGGAGTCGCTGGGAAAGACAGAGGGGACACAGGTGAATGTGTCCCTGTGTCACCTGTCCACTGTGTCCCCATGTCCCCTGTGTCCCCTGTGTCCCCCATCCCCCAGAGCTGTACCTGGGCAGGGGGCACAGGTGGATGTGTCCCTGTGTCCCCATGTCCCCCGTCCCCCAGAGCTGTACCTGGGCAGGGGGCACAGGTGGATGTGTCCCCATGTCCCTTGTGTCCCCATGTCCCCCGTCCCCCAGAGCTGGCTGTACCTGAAGGGCTCCTACCTGCGCTGCACGCGGCACATGGAGGTGGCGTTCATGGTTTGTGCCATCAACCCGTCCATCGACGGCCACACCGACAGCCTGGAGCTGCTGCAGCTGCAGCAGGTGTGGGGCAGGGCTGGGCCAGCTGTGGGCCAGCTGTGGGGCAGGTGAGGACACCCCCACATCTCTCCTTCCTCCCCCTGCAGCGCCTGCTGTGGCTGCTCTACGACATGGGGCACCTGGACAGGTGAGAGGGACCCCGCCCCACCACGGGGCTGCCCCCAGCTGCCCTGGGGCCCCCCCAAGCCCCCAACCCGCCGTGGGGCCGCCCCCCACCTGCCCCACAGGTACCCCATGGCGCTGGGGAACCTGGCTGACCTGGAGGAGCTGGAGCCCACCCCTGGCAGACCCGACCCCCTCACCCTGTACCACCAGGTGACCGTGGGAGGGGGCTGTTCTGGGGGCTGGGGGTGTGGCCAGGTGAGCCCAGGTGTGGCCTGACCCCTCCCTGCCGCCCCCAGGGCATCCACTCCGCCCGCACCTACTACAACAACGAGCACATCTACCCCTACCTGTACCTGGCCGGCTTCCACTGCCGCAACAAGAACGTCAAGGAGGCGCTGCAGGCCTGGGCTGACACGGCCACCGTCATCCAGGAGTGAGGGGGCTCGGGGGGGGACATTTGGGGTCCTGGGGGGTCCTGGGAGTGAGGGGGGGCTCGGGGGGGCCACATTTTGGGTCCTGGGGGGTCCTGGGGGTCCGGGGGGGGAGACCTGGGGGTCCTGGGGCTGGGCTCCCTCCTGTGGGGCTGGGGAGGGGTGTTCAGGATTGGGGATTGGGAGGGGGGGGGGGGGCCTTGGGGGGCCATTTTATATTAATTATTTTATATTATTTTATACTGTTTTATATTATTTTATATTATCTTATATTGTTTTACATTACATTAATTATTTTATATGATTTTATATTATTTTATATGAATTATTTTATTTTATATTATTTTATATTTATTATTTTACATTACATTATTTTGCATTATTTTATGTTATTTATATTATACTATTTATTTTATATTAAGTATATGATACTATTTATTTTATACTAATTATATTATACTATTTATTTTATACTAATTATATTATTTTTTATTAATTATTTTACTTATTCTACATTATTCTACATTATTCTACATTATTCTACATTATTCTACATTATTCTACATTTATATTATACCAGCCCCTATTTCTGGGGGTCCATATCCCCCCTATGACTGGGAGTGTGCCCCCCACCCAGGGTTGGGTTCTTGGGGTCCCCCTGTTCTCTGTGGGCTCTGTGTCCAATCCAGGGCTCCCCAAATCCCCCCCTTTCCCCCCCAGCTACAATTACTGCCGTGAGGATGAGGAGATCTACAAGGAATTCTTCGACGTGGCCAATGACGTCATCCCCAACCTGCTCAAGGAGGCGGCGGCCGAGCCCCCCCCGGGGGCTGAGGTGGGGGCTGCAGCTGGGGACCCCCAGATTTGGGGGAGCCCTGCCAGGGGTGGGTTTGGAGGAGGGGGGATGTCCCCAGGACATAACGGGGGAGGGGATTATTTTTGGGGGTCCCCACTGGGAGACACCCCCTCAGCTCCCAGTGAGGGTGCCCCCATCCCTGTTTTTGGGGTTCCCCCTGTTTTTGGGGTCCCCTCTGACTCTGGGGGTCCATAGGGAGCCCCCGGGGGTCTCCCAGCCCTGCAGGACCCCGAGTGCTTCGCTCACCTGCTGCGCTTCTACGACGGCATCTGCCGCTGGGAGGAGGGGAGCCCCACGCCCGTGCTGCACGTGGGCTGGGCCACCTTCCTCGTGCAGTCCCTGGGCCGCTTCGATGGCCAGGTGAGGGCTTTGGGGGGTCCCTGGGGTTTGGGGGTCCCCGGGGGGCTGAGGCATTTTCCTTGTGCAGTTCTGTGGTCGCTTTGATGGCCAAGTGAGGGGTCCTGAGTGGGTTCTGGGGTCCCCCTGTGCTCTTTGGGGTGTCCCCAAGCCCAAGGAATTTGGGGGGGGGGGTCCTAAGTGGGTTTTGGGATCCTCAATGTCCTTTTTGGGGCATCCTCAGGGATTTTGGGGGTCCTGAGTGGGTTTTGGGGTCCCCATGTGCTCCATGAGACATCCCCAGGGATTTGAGGGATTCTTAGTGGGTTTGGGGGGGTCTCTAGTGCTCTCTCTGAGGCATCCCTGGGGATTTGGGGGGTCCCCAATGTCCTTTTTGGGGCATCCTCAGGAATTTGGGAGTCCTGAGTCGGTTCTGGGGGATTCCCAAAGTTCTCTTTGAGACATCCCTGGGGATTTTGGGGGGTCCTGAGTGGGTTTTGGGGTCCCCATCTCCTCCCTGGAAGACCCTGAGCAGGTGCTGCATTCCCCCATTTCATTTTTGGGACACCCCTGGTTTTTGGGGGGGTCCTGAGCGTGCTCTGGACTCCCCCACACCTTCCCTGGGGTCCCCTAAACCCCTCTGGGTGGGCTCCCCGTCCTCTCCCGTCTTTGTGACCCCCCAAAATCCCGCCAGGTGCGCCAGCAGGTCACGCTGCTCTCCGAGGACCCCGCCCCCCCCGAGGCAGATTTGGGGGGTCCCGAAGACCCCCGCGATTGCCGCCGCCGGGGTCCCCGCCGCGAATCCAAACCCGAGGAACCCCCCACCCCCAAAAAACCCCCCGAGCGCCGCCCGCCCCTCCCCCTCCCCGCGCCCCCGCCCCGAGGAGACCCCACCGCCCCCTCCCCCACCCCCCCTGCAGCCCCCTGCCCCCCGCGCCCCCGGGCCGGCCCCAACGCCCCCCGGGCCCGGTGCTGCGGTTCCGCTCCCAGAAGATGCGGGGGATGAAGGAGCTGCTGCGGGCGGCCAAGGTCAACTCGAGCGCCATCAAACTGCAGCTCACGGCGCAGTCCCAGGTGCAGCCGCGCCGCCCCCGCGCCCCCCCGGGCGCCTACCCGCTGCCCTTCCTCAAGAGACCCCGCAAGGGCTCCTAGGGACCCCCAAAAATCCTAAAACATCCCAAAATCCCAGCCCGGAACTGCCCCGGCTGCAGCTGCCCCAGCCCTTTCTCAGCGGGTCCCAAACCAGTCAGGAATCCCAAAAATCTGTAGGAGACCCAATGCTCCTCCTGCCCTTCATCAAGAGACCCCTAAAAAGTTCGTAGGGATCCCAAAAAAATGCCTAAAAATTTCAAAATCACGGCCTGGAATTGCCCTAGGTGCAGCTGCCCCAAGCATTTCTCAGCACAGCACAGGAGGATCCCAAACCAGTCAGGAATCCCAAAAATCCCTGGGAGACCCAATGTCCATCCTGTCCTTCCTCAAGACACCCCGGAAAGGTTCCTAGGGCTGCCCTGGCTGCAGCTGCCCCAACCCATTGTCAGCAGATCACAGGAGGGTCCCAAACCAGTCAGGAATCCCTAGGAGACCCAATGTCCATCTGTAGGAGACCCAATGTCCATCCTGTCCTCATCATCAAGAGACCCTAAAAGTTCGTAGGGATCCCCAAAAATCCCTTAAAATTTCAAAATCACAGCCTGGAATTGCTCCAAGGGGTAAACTGCCCCCCCAAAATTTTTCAACAGAACACAGGAGGGGCCTAAACCATGGAATCCCCAAAAACCCTGGGGGACCCAAATTTCCCTCCCCCCCTTCCTCAAGAC
>JAREIS010001214.1:0-26279 GCA_030060385.1 Muscicapa striata striata
TTTTTTTATTAATTTGAACTTTTTTGTTGCAAGATGGGATTAGGAGGAAGGCAAAACACAGGTTTAACTTTAAATGGTATAAAGAGAAATTTTATTACTAGAAACTATAAGAAAAAAAAAAACCTAGAATAAAACTTTACATTATTTTTTCATACTAAAAATGTACAAAAAAGACCCAATTTACTACCTTTAAAATACTTCCTACAAAATATACTTGAAAACGAAGTTTTTAATCTACAAAGATTTCTTCACAAGCAAGTTTTTGTTTGGTTTTTATATTAGAGGATTAGCCACCTGGGAGAATGGAAATCTGATTACTATCAGATTTTTTCAAAACTAACAAACTTTTCAAACTAACAGTTTTCCTCATAACTTTTACTAAGGACTATATTAACTTATGAGGCAAACTTCAAAGTTATATCAGATTAAGCAAAAACTTACTTTATTTTGAGAACAGAGGTTATTTTCTTTTTCTGCTTTTGCGAGAACAGCCATGGCTTTTTATTTTTTACATGTAGGGATTACAGCAATTTTAACATTTTCTTATACAATATTAATGCTTTTATTTATATTTACAGTTAGAACAATCATATTCACTTCATAATATTTTTATGTGTCATAGGGAAATAAAGATTTTCCCCATAGTTAAAGAAAAAAAAAGAGAAATTTTAGTTAACAGTTTTCTTCTTTCTTTATATAGCATTTGACTTCTCTTTTTGTTTGATTTCTGTGTTTTTATATTGTTTCTGTGTGTATTATAATTTTGTGCTTTTCTGTTTGGTTGTTTTGTGGGTTTTTTTTTTTTTTTTTTTTTTGGGAGAGAGAATAAAGTATCTGTAAAATTTTACTCTGAGGCGCTGAAAGAGTTAATACCTTGCCCGAAGCAGAGGGTTTGTGATTTTTCCAGGTGGGGCTGTTGAGTTATTTTACCACAATAAAGAGTCAGGCCAGGCCACGCTGGGGCTGGGTGAGGACTGCAGGGTTTAGTCAGACAGCGCTGATGAGTTTCTGGTTTTCATGGCTGTTCTCCGGCGCCCGCTGCACTCAATTCCAGCCGCGGGCGGGGTTCTTCCTCCACCCTGCCCAGCAGACAAGGCTGTGGGGCCTTGCCAGAACAGGGCTCAGCTGTTTTTCCCCCAGGCCCGTGGGCAGCGGGAGCCCGGCCGTCGGGCCGCTCCAGGCGGGGCAGAGGGCAGGGTTCTGCCCGAGCAGCGGCCGTGCCGGGGCATGGAAGTGAGCAACGGGCCTTGCCTTTCCTTTTCCTGGATATCGGGAACGTTTCTGCCCCTGTGGTCATTCAGTTGCCCACAGGGAGACAGGATGATGCAGAGCACCCGCCAGCCAGGTGTCTTTAACATGAATCACCAGGAACACAGATCACCAGGGCTCTGCCCAGGGGAGTCACTGGGGATCATCCAACAAATTCTCCCATGGGGGATGGAGCTGGAGCAGAGCACAGAAGCTCTTCCCACACTCAGGGCACTCACAGGGCTTCCCTTAGTGGAGCCTCCGTTGGTGACGAGGTCAAGTTAGAGCTGTCTGAAGCTCTTCCCACACTCAGGACACTCGTAGGGCCTCTCCCCAGTGTGGATGCGCCGGTGTTTGGTGAGGTGGAGTTTTCCTTGAATCCTTCCACCCAGTCGGGGCAGCGGAAGGGCCTCTCCTCTCTGTGAATCCGCTCATGTACAAGGAGATCTGAGCTGGTCTGAAACCTCTTCCACAGGACACTCGTAGGGCCTCTCCCCAGTGTGGATCGCTCGTGTTTTCTCAGGTTGGAGCTCTGCCCAAAGCTCATCCCACATTCCAAGCAGGTGTAGGGCCGTTCCCCTGTGTGGACCACCTGGTGCCGCAACAGGTCGGAGCTGTCTCTGAAGCTCTTCCCACACTCGTAGGGCTTTTCCCCAGTGTGGATTCTCTTGTGCGGAACAGGCTGGAGCTGCAGCTGAAACCCTTCCACATTCCAAGCACTTGTGGGGCTTCTCCCCTCCATGAGGCTTCTCCACCAGCTCTGAGCTCTGCCTGCATCTCCGGCCGCCTTCCCGGATCAGGGAGGGTCTTTCCTCCTCGCAGCTCCCTGGGCTGGGTTTGCAGCTCCTCCTCCTGAGGGATATCTGGGGCTTTTCCTCCTACTCCATCCACCCACAGATTGGGAATCAAAAATTCTGGTTTGGGAGAAAAAGCAAGAGGAAATGGCCTTGGGCTGGGGGTTCCTCCATGCCCAACTCAATCTCAGGAAGTTACTGGGCATCTTGTACCTGTAAGAATCTCCAAAACACCAAGATTCAGATAAGAAGTTCCTCAAACATCAAGACACAGATCAAAACTACTAAAATAGCAAGACTTAGCCAAAATCCTTTCCAAAATATAAAGATTTAGACCCTGCAAAAAAGCAAAGCACTAACATTTAGCCCAATAAAGCTCAGAAACACCAAAATTCGCCCTTCTGAAAACTGTGGATTGCGCTCTCCAGTCGCCTGCTGCATTTGGTGGGAGCAACGATCCTAGGGCTGGGGAAGAGCCTGCAGATACAGGAAGAGGTGAAATCTTGTGCTTTTTACCATTTGTGCTCCTTGTCCTGTGGCCCCACTTTTCCTCAATCCTCTTACTATTCCTCCTCCTCCTGCACAATCCCACCTTCTCCTCCCACCTGCATCGTTTGACCATTTTGTTCTCCAACCCTGCTTCTCCTTCCCTTCTCCTGCTGCCCCCAGGCCCAGCACCCCCTGCCGGCTCCCTCTTCCCCCCAAACCCACAGCATCCCAGCGCAGGGGCAGGGATGGAGCAAGGGCAGCTCGGGCTGGGGCAGCGCTGGGCTCTCGGCCGCTCCCGCCCGCCTCGGTCCCCACTGCAGCCGCTCCCCGCCACGGCAGCGGGGGCCCGGCCTTAACAACTGCAGAGACCCCATGGCAAATGGCCCATGGCCTCTGCCCCTTCTTCTGTGAATGAAATTACATTTACAGGACTCCTCTGTCTTCTCTGTGCACAGAATCCTCTGGTGATGTGAAGTTTTCCACACACCTTGGGGCTCGGCCAGAATGCCTTCCCCGTCCGGGCGGGGGCAGCGAGTGGGGCTGAAGGTGCCTCACCCAGTTTGGGTGATCGGCTCCTGGGGGCAGGCGGCACCAGGCATGGATTGGGGACCCAGGTGACCAGGGAGACAGGCGAGGGACACATCAGGGGGCTGGGAAGAGTCGGCAGCCAGAGAGCTCTGAAAATCTCATCAGTGAGTGCAGTGGGATCTTTGGGGACTAAACATGGCAGGGCACCCATGGAGGGGAGAAGGGGAAAGCCAGGAAGGGCTCCCAGCAAAAGGGATGATGATCCCAAAATATCTCTGAAGGGTCCCTTGGGAGCATGTTGAGGGAGTTTGCGCATTCTCCCAGAGGTAATCAAGGACATGGACACCCAGGGGGGCAATAAGGGAAATCCAGAAGGGATTTAGACAGCAGTATTCAGGGGATAAGTGAGAAAGATGAGCTGGTGTGTTTTATTCCATCAGTGTTAGAAGATGTGGGGGATGGGTTTGAAATGCAGGAGCTTTTATTTGTTCCTTATTCTGATTATAATTTACTGAGAAGGGATTTGGTGGCTAAATTTACGAATACAAATTAATACTGTAAAGGTGATACAGAATAGTGCCTTTTACTGGCAGATGTCTGCAAGGCCTATGCTGAAGTGAACACAGAAGGTTGGGCAGCTCCAGGAAAATAGAGAAAATTAGATATGGAGCCTCTCCAAAGGACTTTGAAGTAACTAGGACAAGTGGTGTCTAAAAGCAATACCCTATTCCAAGGGAGGGAAGGAAGGGCTCACAGCCTCTTATTGAGTCCCTGCTAAAGGCAGGGCTTTTGGAGCCAGGGATCTCTCCCTAGAATGCTCCTATCCTGCCACTCAAGAAATCAGATGGAATCCATAGAATAGTGCAGGACCTAAGAATAATAAATGAGATTATTAAACCCAGGCACCCCACAGTCTCAGATCCTTACACCACCCTGAACCAGGTTCCCTCCTCACACTGACATCATTCAGTACTGGATGTCAAAGATGCTTTCTGGGGATGCCCACTCACACATGATGCTAAACTGTATTTTGCCTTGGAGTGGGAACAAGAGGTAGAAGGGAAAATGGCAAAGACATGGACAGTCCTTCTGCAGGGATGCACGGAAGCACCAGCCTTATTGGGGCAAGCCTTGCAGAAAATACCACAAGAATTTACCCCACCCCCAGGGATTGGGTTAATGCAGGATGTGGATGACTTACTCCAATCAGGAGGACAAGAAGTGGTAGAAGAAGCCTCTGTGAAATGGCTGAATGTTCAGACTAAAAAGCATCTTTGAGTATTTGAAAAAAAAGCACAAATGCTGGAGAAAAAGGCTAAATATTTGGGACATATTTTAAGTGAATTTTGTGGTGTATTGACCCAGAGAAGGACCAGGGAATCTCAGAAGTAAGGCTACTTCTGAGTAGCTGAGTAGCAATTCTGAGGATTAATAAGGAATTGCAGGACCAGGATTGAGGATTCTGTTGCAAGGCGACCTGGTTCAATTACCCAGCATGGCAGCCCAACCTCAGGGCCACTCGGGCCACTAGCTCCAGGACACCAATTTGGTGGACAGCAAAATGGCGTTTATTGAAAGGTTACAAGGGTTTATATAGATTAGGGTGGTCTGTGGTCATTTCCTGCGGCTCATGTCCGAGGTGGGTGGTCCAGGTACAGAGCAGAGGTCAGATAGGGGAGAGGGGATGGGTTTCTAACTGCCCGTTACAGCCGAGATCTTCCGCGCGTCTCCCTGTCCTTCCACATTCCCCCCCATGATTAGTAAAATTGTATAAAAGTATAAAATGCAGATATTATAAAATTTGAGGTTAGTAAAGTTAGTACAAAATTATAAATGTGTTAATAACATGCACGCCTTAGAGTAATTGTCGGCGTTGATGAACATAACGTTAACTGATTCTAGAGCGTTTTTAACGAATTGAGCTAATTTGTTTATTATGCAAGGCCCGAAGATTAGTATTAGTAAGTTATAAGCGAGTGGGCCTATCAGGGTAGAGATTAGGGTGGTGAGCCATGGGGACAGTTGAACCACGACTCAAACCAGCCCTGTTGAGCTTCCTGGCCATTTCTTGAGTTATGTATCTTAGTTGATGGTTTTGTACAAGAGGTTTCTAAACAGTGCTCTTAGCGGCAACAGGCATCCTGCTGCATGAGAGGCATCCTGCTGTTGAGGACACCTGAGTGAGAAGGATTTCTGAGGAAATTTCTCGATCCTGTCAAATCTGTCGACTGTCATCTGCAGTTGGGCCAGTCCTGATGCTGTGTTCGAGGCGAGCGCCTGTGGCACCGGTAGCTCTAGACCAGGAGCATCGCGATGGTGATGCCGTTACCACTGCTCGTTTTGGAGCCAGTCGGTTCCTCAACGATGGTACACTTCTGGTCCTCACGATACAGGATTCGGGGACATAGAACTTGGACTACAAATGTCATTAGAATGATCGAATTTGTCAAAGGGATACACATGGAGCTACCCGTTGTTGACACCCACATTCCCGATGCAGCTGGGATCACCTGGAACTTCCCCTTTAGTTTGCAATTCCTGAGCATGCCCATCTGCTTTGCCAGGTTGCATTGCCAAAGCATTTGCCTTGCCGTAACCTGACTTAGGGTAATGCACTCCTGGGGTGTCCCATCTGCATTGGCGTGGATTGTCTGACTTTGAAAAGATGAATGGGAGATCATGACGCTACACCTTCGTAAAAGGGGGTTGTGCATCATAGCATAACCAGCATGATTCTGTGAGGTTCGGGTTGGATTGGTTTAGCGATATAAAGGTAGCATTTAACAGGGCGGCGCAGCTGCGGTGCCGCTTCCATGGCCGGGTAGAGGAGAAAGAGCGGCGCGAGGCAGGGCACGTTTCTTCCTCCTCCGCTGCCGCTGCCGCCGCCTCACCCGGGCTTGGGACGCCGCTCCGTGCCAGGGCGGCTCCGCCGGCCCTGCTCCCGTCCTGGGAACTTTCCGCCGCCGGCTCGTCTTGCAGGGGTCGGGCCGTTCCCTCCCCGTGGCTCTCCCGCCTCTGCTGGAGGCTCTTGCCTGTAGGGCCTGATAATATGAGCTCTCTGATGAGTTTTAAGCCCAGTCTCCAGGGCGCCCTACTCCCGGCTCGCCCGCGCATGCCCGTTCCAGCGGCCGGGCCGTCCCCTGCTCCGCCCTCTGTGCCCTTGCTCTGCCCTTCACCACGTGGCTCGGCGCCATTTTCAAATTCATATGGTGGGGGTGCCTTAATATGGCTGCATCGGACTCTGATATTATGCAGCATTCCGCCTCCCTGTCAACCCCTGCCAAAACCCCGCGCGCTCTCCTCCCTCTCCGGCCGGCGGTGGTCGGGTTCCAGGGTCGGGGATCCCGAGTGCGCGATGTCCGTGCGCGCGGCACGGTTCAAACCCCGCCTTTGAGTCTGCCTGATTCCCAGCTGCGCTCGGCTCAGACCAAGTCCCGCTTCTTCGGCATCCTTGCTCTGTCGCGCCTTCTGCGAGCCTGCAGGACACCAATTTGGTGGACAGCAAAATGGCGTTTATTGAAAGGTCACAAGGGTTTATATAGATTAGGGTGGTCTGTGGTCATTTCCTGCGGCTCATGTCCGGGTGGGTGGTCCAGGTACAGAGCAGAGGTCAGATAGGGAGAGGGGGATGGGTTTCTAACTGCCCGTTACAGCCCGAGATCTTCCGCACGTCTCCCTGTCGTTCCACAGGATTCCCTCTTCAAGCCAGAACACTGTAAACCCAGATAGCCTCAATGTTGTGGTATGGACATGAGAAACAGCAAAACTTCAGAAAATGAAACAAAAACAAAATTATTGTTGCCCTAGGCGTATCATTTTCAGATTCAGAAATTTGAATTGTATGTGTGTTAGAGTACATATTATATTATTGCATTTTTGAAAATATTAAAATGAATGCTATATGTATAATGTTGGAAAACTTTGCTGTATGAATATAGTTTCTTTTAGTTTTCCAATTAACAAAGCTTAAAAATAGTAATGTAATAAATATATTTTTATTGGTCTATAACACTGTGATAAAAAAATCTTTTCTTCATGTAACTAACTACGAGAAAGGTAGAAAAGATAATCAGGAAATCCTTCAAATTCTTGGAAAATGGGACACCAGACCCCCAGAGAAGGAAAAAAAGCTGATTTACAGGTTGGAGGGGATAATCTTGAATCATGCATGAGGAGCCATGAATATGCAACAGACTGATGTATTTAAGGAAGTGTTTTCTGAGCTAGGGTGTGTTTTTGCTGAAGAACAAGCACCCTGCTGTTCCAACTCTCTGCTTTACTGTTTGTCTCCTATTGTCTTTTATTAAAATTTTAATTATTTCCCAGGAAAGTGAAACTCGTTTTTTAAGATGTGGATGTTACACAGAGTGATGCGAAAGGAATTCTTGTGCTAAAATGTTTAACCCAGTGGCCAGAGTGGCCTCATTTTCTGCAGAATTGTGCAGCCACAGATTTAAAGGGAACTGAGGCCCAAAAAGTGATGGCAGGAGGATCTCCTGTTGTTCAAATCTGGCACCAAGTTAAAGCTTTGATGACGAAAAGAGCCTCTACATGGATGAGAAGTGCTCGGTGATTACAGAATGAAACTTGTTCAGTGGCACAGGAGGATTTAGAATTGAGGACAGGGGAAGGGTTTAACCCAGCCTCCTGTTTGAACAGCCTGCACAGGGGCTGGCAACAAACCCATGGCTGCATTCAAGGGACAGAGCTTCAGAGCCAGCACAGGAGAGTGTGATGAGACATTCCCTGGCCTGAGGGACAAAATGTGTTCATGGATGGGTCTGCAAGAGCAGCAGAAGGGAAAAGAGTTCCAAGACACGCTCTGATTAAGGAAAGGGAATTAGAGCAAGACTTACACTCTGCCTGAGGAGTGCACAGAAGCCCCACTGGTGGCCAAGTGCCGTGGCCCATCCCAAGTGTCCCTGAGCACAGAAACAGCCCCAGCACAGCTCAGCACGGGGGGACCCCTCACCCTGGGCTCAGGGGCTCTCCGGCCCCGGTCTGGAAAAGGCTGAGAAGGAAATCCAGGAATTCGGACCTAATTAACATCGGTTAGCCAAATCCTAAGGAAAGATCTTCCCCTCCCCCTCCCTGCTTCCCAAGCATAACTTTATCCCATATTCCTTCCCCGCTCCCCACCCAGAGGCACAGGGGATGGGTGTCTGATCCAGGTCATGTCACAGCCGCCCCCTCAGGGACAGGAATCCTTGTCCTGATCCAGTCCGGGGTCCCTCCCACGGGACACAGTCCCTCAGGAACAGGCTGCTCCAGCGGGGATCCCCCGCGGCCTCACAAGTCCCGCCAGGAGCCACTTCCATGGCCCTGCAGGAGCTTCCACGGGCTCAGGGCCTCTCTCAGGCACTCCTGCTCCAGCCCGGACACCTGAGAGGACTGCAGGTGGGTTCCTGCTCCATTCCGGCGCCACCCCCAGCTCCCAGCGCCTTCAGCTCCCGCTCACCTCGAGCTCCCGGCGGTTCAGGGCAGCAGCGGCTCCTCCGGCCTCAGCCCGGGCCGGGCTCAGCGCCGCGGCGGCTCCTCAGGCGAGGTTTCCAAATAATGGCGGAGCGCGTGGACAGGGAGGGGTCGCGTGCACAGCCCGCCTCTCGCTGCGATTGGCTGATTCTGCCGTCACTCCTCGTTCTCGCGCGTCTATTGGGCAAAACAGGAACAAGCCCGGCCCCTGGACCAAAGGCGCCATTTTCGCCTCGGCACGGACTCACCTCCCATTCCGCAGCTCCGTCGTTTCTCGGAAACCTCGCCTGAGGAGCGGCTCGGTCGCTGGGCCCGGCCCGGGCATCGGGCCAAGGAACCGCTGCTGCCCTGAACCGGCGGGAGCTCGGGGTGAGCGGGAGCTGAGGGCGGTGGGAGCTGGGGGTGAGTCCAGAATGGAGCCGGGACCCACCTGGAGCCCCGGCAGGAGCCCGAGGCGGGCAAGGGATGTTTGAGAGAGTCCCCGGGGCTGTGCGGGAAAATTGACGTTTTCCGGGGTTTGTGTGCACAAAGGAGACAGAGGAGTCCTGTAAAAGTGACTTTATTGATGAACAAAAGCCGAAGCCATGCGGCATTTGCCATGCGGTATTTGCCATGCGGTTTCTAAAACGCAGCCCCCTTTTGATCCTCATTTTCCGGGCTGCATCTCCCTCTCCCTTTCCCGAAAAAAAGGAAAGCTACTTGAAAGGTTCAGATTTTCCGATCCGCCGGCTGCATGTCCTCCTTAATATACACCCCTCCTTTAGTTTAACATCCGATTTTCATGGCTCTGTTCAGTGTTTCTCGTTCTCGAAATTCAGGAATTGAGCAGAATCTTGGCTGTGCAGCAGTCTGTGTCAATTAGTAACATTTTCTGAAACTAAAGAGTTTTCCCATTGGTTTCTCATGTACAAATTCCTGGCTCTATCTCCAAGCAGATTCACTCATTCATTCTGTTTGTTCTTTTTGGTTCCTCTTTGATTTTGGGATTATTCTCAGTGCCCTCACTCCCTGTCCTTTTGTAGCCGTTTCTGGATCAGGCCTGGCTGCCACCTGCATCCCCTTGCTCACCTACTGAATGAGCTGCACTCAGCAAGGTGTCGAGCATGGGGAAAAGATGAGAGTTGCTGCAGCACATCAGAGGAGGAACAGCATTTGTAAAAGTCATGGTCTGCCAGGAATGCCGAAAACATGTCCCATTCCAATCCTTTGTCTGTTTGGACTGGTATATGAGCTACTTTCTTGTTTCCTTTGTTATCCATTTTACCACTTTTCAGTTATCATCTATTTGCAGACAGCAGTTTGAATCATTGAATTTTACACAAACTCCTCTTTCTGTTAATAGATAATCTGATTAAATCCCTGGTGAAATGTCTTCATTTCAGTGGATTGGTAGACAGGAAGGTCAGGAGCTGGAGCTGTCTGGTTGGGTATTATTTCAAAGACTGATAATTTTCATTACATAATAATGGTAAGAGCAGTAGTAACAATAATAGTAATGAAAATAACAGTAATAATTATAATAGTATGAATGTTAAAAACAATAATGCTAATTATGCTAATGCTAATAATAATAATAATAATAATAATAATAATAATAATAATGATAGTAATAATAATAGTTAGTTTTTAACCTAATTATGCGACTGTAATTATGGGTGGATTTTCTGTCTCCTGATATGAATTTTTTAGGTTTTCCAGTGGCTGGTCCATGGATTTGTAGGATTTGTTGTGGTGTCTGTTTATCTTTTCCTCATTTCTGGGCATTCCCTCCAGCCACAGCTGCATCAATTGACCACTTTTCTCTAATTAAATCATCAAATACTTCAATTCCCAGCTGATTTCACTGGACTAGCAAAAACACCCCAGTGCTCTAATACACCCTGTATAACAGACAGTGACAGCACATGTTGGAGTGGGGAGAGGGATGATTCCCCCCACTTTTTTTAGTAAAGTTTTCACAACATTCTCCATTTGCTGTTTCCCTTTGCAGGTTAAGCAATTTCTATTGCAGTCAGATATCCAGATAAAGCATCTCCTTTGAAGCTCCTATACTTTTGCAAAAGGCAACCTAATGCTGAATATCTAAAAACCCATATGGAAATTTTGCCATCACTAAGAGCCATGCACAAATATACACAAAAAATTTCCAATGAAATCAAACCTTTTCTACTTCTCCTGGAAGTAAAAATTCATTGTCACATCCCTGGCCCAAACTTAACTGACAATACAAAAGTAGGATTATTCTCAACTAGGTGAAGAATTTCCAGAGTAAGGAATTCCAAACACCAGTTCCAAGGGAGATAATTGAATATCTGCCCTGGGTCTGGCTTTTATTCTTGCCAAAGCCAACGGCAAAAGCTGTACTCATGGCATTTTGGTTTCTATCACCAGCTTCCAAATAAGTTTCTTTATTTCTCCATTCATTTCTTCTACCTGACCTGAGCTCTGGGGGTGCCAGGACTTGTGTTGGTCCCTTTGTATTCCTAAAGCAGCCATAACCTCCTGAAGGATCTTTCCTGTAAAAATGAGTTTCCCATTTGAGTCTGTTGCTTCCACAATCCCTTATCTTGGAATTGTTTTGGAAATAGCTTAATAATCAATCCAGTGATTGCTGAAGAAGTGAGAATTGCTTCTGCCCCCCTGTTAGCTGCCATGCTGTCCCCAGCAGATATTTGAGCCTTCCTGCTCAGGGCATTTCAGTGCCAGGCTCTTCCAAGCACACACAGCTCCGCCGGTTGAGCTGACCATGCGGGCGGTGACCTGCGCTTGCTCTAATTCCCTTTCCTTAATCACAGCGTGTCTTGGAACTCTTTTCCCTTCTCCTGCCCTTGCAGACCCATCCATGAACACATTTTGTCCCTCAGGCCAGGGAATGTCTCATCAATCTCTCCTGTGCTGGCTCTGGAGCTCTGTCCCTTGAATGCAGCCATGGGTTTGTTGCCAGCCCCTGTGCAGGCTGTTCAAACAGGAGGCTGGGTTAAACCCTTCCCCTGTCCTCAATTCTAAATCCTCCTGTGCCACTGAACAAGTTTCATTCTGTAATCACCGAGCACTTCTCATCCATGTAGAGGCTCTTTTCGTCATCAAAGCTTTAACTTGGTGCCAGACTTGAACAACAGGAGATCCTCCTGCCTTCAGTTTTTGGGCCTCGGGTCCCATTAAAGTTGTGGCTGCACAATTCTGCAGACATTGAAGCCACTCTGGCCCCTGGGTTAAATATTTTAACTTAAGAATCCCTTTGGCATGGCCCTGTCTAACATCCACTTTTTAAGAAGTGAGGTTGACTTTCCTGGTAAATGTTTAAAGTTTAATAAAAGGCAATAAGAGACAAACAATAAAGCAAAAGATTATACCAGCAGGGTACTTGGCCTTCAGCCAAGAGCACACCCTAACTCAGAAAGCATTTCCTTAAATGCATCAACCTCTTGCATATTCATGCATTGTTCAAACACATTACCCCCAACCTGAAAAGCAACATTTTTTCCTTCCCTGGAGGTCTGGTGTCCCATAATCCAAGAATGTGGAAAATTTCCTGATTATCTTTTCTTTTCTACCATTCTCTGAGTTAGTTACGTGAACAAAAGCTTTTTACCTCACCGTGTGATAGTCCAAGAAAAATATTATTTATCGCAGTGCTATTTATATGTTTTGTTAAGAGTAAAACTAAAAGAAATTATATTAATACAGCTGGTTTTCCAATGTTATACATATAGCATTCATTTTAATATTTGCCAAAAGCCAATAATGTAAAATGTACTGTAACACACATACAATTAAAATTTCTTTTGTGAGTCTGGAAGAGCCTTGGCTGGGGCAACAATCATTTTGGTTTTATTTAATTTTCTGAAGTGTTGCTGTTTCTTGAATCCATACCACAACATTGAGGTTATCTGGGTTTAAAACCTCATACAAAGTTCAGGCTGGAACAGAGAATCCTCAGTCCAGGTACTGCAATTCCTTATTAGTCCTCAGCTCCCAGCTCCGTTTTATTGCTGGGTAACGTTACTTCTGGGATTCCCTGGTCCTTCTCTGGGTCAAATCAACAGAAGCCTTCAGTCAATATATGTCCCAAATATTTAACCTTTTTCCCTCCTATTTGCGATTTGTTTTCCCCAAGTACTGAAAGATGCTTTTTAGCCTGAACATTCAGACATTTCACAGAGGCTTCTTCTACTTGGCTGAAGTATTTGAGAGGTGCAGACTTCCCAATGCACCCACTGCATCCCCCCCTCTTAATATGCACCCCACTTTTGTACAGCTAATGATATTCATGGCTCTATTCAGTCTTTGTTCTTCTGGGAGTTCATGAATGTAGCAGATCCTTGGCAGAGCAGCAGTCTGTGTGGTCAGTTAATAACATTTTCTGAACCTGATGGCTTCTGCTGTCCCTTCCTTATGTACACGTCCCTGGCCCTGTCTCCAAGCGAATTCCCAGCATCTGTTTGTAAAGACACTTTCCTGTTCTTCCTTCCATGGGGGTCCAGGCAGAGCCACAGCTCCCAGCGTTCCCCACCTGGACCCCACCACCCACCCCCAGCCCCAGCGCCCCCGAGGGGAATTTGGGGAGGTGGGAGGGCAGCGCCAGGCTGGGCCCCCACGCTGCCGTGGCGGGCGGCTGCAGTGGGGACCAGTGCGGTGGGAGCGGCCGAGAGCCCAGCGCTGCCCCAGCCCGAGCTGCCCCAGCTCCATCCCTGCCCCTGCGCTGGGATGCTGTGGGTTTGGGGGAAGAGGGAACCGGCAGGGTGCTGGGCCTGGGGCAGCAGGAGGGGAAGGAGAAGCAGGGCTGGAGAACAAAATGGTCAGATGATGCACGTGGGAGGAGAAGGTGGGATTGTGCAGGAGAAGGAGAATAGTAGGAGGAAGACAAGTGTGAGAAACAGCAGGGACACAGGAGGAGGAAATGGGAAGCAGCACAAGGTTCACCCCTCCTTTATCTGCAGCCTCCCCCTCCAGCCCCAGGAGTGTTGCCCCCACATGCAGCAGGTGATGAATGAGGGGGATCCACAGTTTTACAGGGGGTGAATCTTGGTGTTTTGCAGATTTATTTTGAAGAAGGTTTGTGCTGTCGTTTTTGTGGGGCTGAATCTTTCTATTTTGGAGGGCGATTTTGCTGAATTTTGCTGTTTGCAAGCGTTTTGATTTATGTCTTGAAGATCTGGAGGATTTTCAGTTGGGATCTCGGTATTTTGAGCTTCTTGTAGACACAAGATGCCAAATGATTTCCTGAGATAAACTTGGGCAAGGAGAACCCCCAGCCCAAGGCCCTCTCCTCTTGTCTTTTCCCAAACCAAGGTTGGTCATTCCTAAGGCGTTGGAGGATGGAGGAGCAGGAAAGCCCAGACGCCTCTTACGAGGAGGGCTGCACACCCAGCCCAGAGTGCTGCAAAGAGGAAAGACCCTCCCAGAGCCAGGAAGGCGGCCGGAGATCCAGGCAGAGCTCAGAGCTGGTGGAGAAGCCTCATGGAGGGGAGAAGCCCCACAAGTGCTTGGAATGTGGGAAGGGTCTCAGCTGCAGCTCCTGGCTGATCCAGCACCAGAGGATCCACACTGGTGAGAAGCCCTACGAGTGTGAGGAATGTGGGAAGAGCTTCAG
Organism: Muscicapa striata striata; assembly: GCA_030060385.1. Lineage (NCBI taxonomy): Eukaryota > Metazoa > Chordata > Aves > Passeriformes > Muscicapidae > Muscicapa > Muscicapa striata. The sequence continues at coordinate 14,125 of JAREIS010001214.1, forward strand.
ACAGAAGGACCACCTAAAGCAACACCGCGTGGTCCACACTGGGGAAAAGCCATACAAGTGTGGGAAATGTGGGAAGAGTTTCAGTGAGATCTCCATCCTGATGCGGCACCAGGTGATCTACACAGGGGAACGGCCCTACACCTGCTTGGAATGTGGGATGAGCTTTGGGTGGATGTCCAACCTGAGAAGCCACCAGCGCATCCACACTGGGGAGAGGCCCTACAAGTGTCCTGTGTGTGATAAGAGGTTTCAGACCAGCTCCAATTGCCTCAAACATGAGTGGATTCACAGAGAGGAGAGGCCCTTCCGCTGCCCTGACTGCGGGAAGGGATTCAAGCACAACTCCGACCTCACCAAACACCGGCGCATCCACACTGGGGAGACGCCCTACGAGTGTCCTGAGTGTGGGAAGAGCTTCTCACAGAGCTCTGACTTGACCCGTCACCAACGGAGGCTCCACTAAGGGAAGCCCTGTGAGTGCCCCGAGTGTGGGAAGAGCTTCGTGCACTGCTCCAGCTCCATCCCCCATGGGAGGATCGGTGTTGGATGATCCCCAGTGACCCCCGTTGGGCAAAGCCCTGGTGATCTGTGTTGGGAAGAGACCTGGCTGGGGGAGCTCTGCATCATCCTGTCTTCCTGAGGGCACCTGGATAAACGCAGGGACGGCAATGTCTATTGGGGTGCAAAGCGACATTTGGAATTCCTTGGTTAGATTAGATTTGTTGACTTTCAACCCCAGAAAGTATTCTGTGTTCAATCCTAACTTCTGGTGCCATCCAGGAATGCTGAATGGTCTTGGAGGTCTTTTCCCATGTGGTGGTTTGTAAAGATGTCCTGAAAATTTTTACCTGCCGAGGTGTGGGCAGTCTCCTTGTATCTGACAGGAACCAGTCAGTGTCGGATTTTTAATACTGACACATTGTTACAGCAATAAGCAAGTTTATGCTTCTTTGTGAAACACACCGTGTAAAGACAAAAAAGCCGGGACAGTTCTCTTTCCCTTCTGGCCTCTCCCACAGTAACACCAGCCCAGGCCCTCCACTTTGCCCGGGCCGGGCAGGGGCAGGCGGGCTCTGACTCAGAGCTCAGGAAGCTGCCGGCCCCGTTTCCAGCCAGGGACCCCGATATCCAGGAAAGGAACAGCAACATGGCAACTCTCTTACTTGATGCAAGAAAGAGTGCAGTTTATTGAAGAAAGCTGTGGCTTTTTATAATACAGTTCGTGCAAAGCAAAATACAGATAGTTCATTGGAGAGACCGAGAGACAGCTCTTGTCTCTCGTTCTCCCATAGATCCAGCAGGTGTGCTATCTATGTTATGATTCTTTCTCTTATGTTTACAGTACAGACAGAGGCCCTAGCATGGGAAAGGTTTCAGCTAGGCCTGAGAGAGTTTCACAGCCTGAGAAAGGAACTCAGACCCTGTGAGAAAAGGCCTAGGCCTGCATGGGTGTCCACATGTCCCCCCTTTAGTTTTAAAAGAAAAAGGAAAAAGAGAAGTGTTTGTAATCCTTTACAGGATCCTTTTGCAAAGGAGAACAAACACCACTCAGGAGATATGTGGACACCCAAAGTGCCAGGGAAATCTTCAAGCCCGGTGCCTTTTCTCCGCAAAACTTACTTTTAATACAATAACAAAACCCATCACCATTCACCCGACTTATCAAACAGTGAAAAATCAACCACTAAGTGATTATTCTAATATAACAATGAAAACTATATTAACAGTTCCAACATGAACAGATAAATGTCCATTCCCTGCTTGTAGAGGGATGATCTGCTCAGTGTTTTCATCTGGTCGGTGTTTGGTGAGCTGGTCAGGGTGGACACCTTGCAGGTCAGCAGGAAGGACCTAGGCGTGTCTCATCTGAAGCCTGAAATGAGGCAAAGGTGATTCACAATAACAGGATCGTTTAAATACTTTCTTTCTCTTTTTCCAATCTCGCTGTTCTACCATAGAGACAGCATCAGGCACAGGAAAACTCTGAATCTCTCTGATTTGAGTATCAGAGACATCTGCCCCAGCCTTCCCTCCTTCCTTGACCACTGCAGGAATGAAACCAGCCTCTGCTGCTCCCCCCTCTAAAGTAAAGACAAAGCTGTCGTTGCTGTCAGCACAGGGTGGGAGCGGCGAAGCGGCTGGAAATGCCCGTGGGAGGGGTCCGTTCGTGACCGGCCAGGCGGGCAGAGCTCCTCCGGCTGACGAGAGCAGCCCTGGGGTCGGCACTGCTCCCGGGCGAACGAACGGGGAGGCTGAGGGGAAAAGAGAAGAGGGCGGGCCAGCCTCTGCCGAGGCAGAGACAGGCCGCCGAGACCCTGCCTGGGCAGGCAGGCCGAGCTCCGACATCGGAGAGGAGGGAGGAGCCGGCACCCCCTCCTTCTCTGGGGTGGCCGGTGCCGACAGCTCCCTCTCTGCAGGCGGGTCGGGGTCAGCCAGCATCTCGGATGGAGGGGCCAGCACGACCCCCACCTTGTCAGGGGGTGGCACTGGCCCAGCAGCAGGAAGATCAAGCGATGGCCCCGGCACGGTGGGGGGGCAGGCCGATGGCACCTCTTTGTCAGGAGCGAGCCGCGTCCCCAGAGCGGGGGGGCCGCCCGCCTCAGGCAGCGCGGGCTGCACGGGGGGGCTGGTCCCAGCCGGCGGCTGCTGTGAGCCGTCAGTGCCCGGCACTGTTAAGGTGGTGTGGCCAGGATAGCAAACAGATTCTTCCTTGCTCTGTTCTGAGCCTGCTTCGCTCCGCTCAAAACCCGTCTCCTCTTCCAAAAAACTTCGATTAATTGTCGTCCAGGTGAGCATTAGAGGGCCGGCTGAGACATCCCCCTTTCGGAGGGCTGTCCACAGAAGGTCCCCTAATTCTTCCCATTTGTCCATAGAAAAAACTTCTCCTGCCTCTTCTGAAAAACCATGCTCTCTCGCCCAAGTTAACAAAGCAATCAAATCAGTTTCCTCTTGTTTAGATAAATGGATCCCCATTATTCGGAATTTCCCACCTAGGTGCTATGCTGGGAGGGGTGGGGGGGAACAAAGAGTACCTCTCTCAACGGGGAAGAAGGCTCGCAGAGCTGCTCGCAGTTCCCGCTGTCAGGGGTTGCGGTGTGCCGATGAGAGATGGCACGGCTCCGCTCCGGGCCGCTCCGCTCCGGGCCAGGCCGCTCCGCTCCGCTCCGTACCGCGGGATGCTGGGGCTCCGCGCCGCTCCGCACGGCTCCGCTCTCTCGGTGGGAGAGCAGAAAAACTGACGACTTTTCGCGGATTTTTCCGCAATGTCCCAGATGGCTCTCTGACTCCGGCCGTCTCCTGGCTCCGGTCTTGGCCCCAGGTTCGCAGTCCTGGTTTTCCGGGATTCAGCCTGGTATGCAGGCTGTCAGCTCTGAGTTTTTTCGGTGCTGTTCGTCGGTCAGAGATCGCTGAAAGCAATCCCAATCCGCTGGAGTGACGATCTCGGCTGTCACCCCCAAATGTCGTTTTCTCGGTGGGAGCTCCCAAATGTTGTTATCTCGGTGGGACCGCCAAATGTTGCTGCCTGAGATGGTTACGGAGCGGCGAGAGGAGACAGCAACATGGCAACTCTCTTACTTGATGCAAGAAAGAGTGCAGTTTATTGAAGAAAGCTGTGGCTTTTTATAATACAGTTCGTGCAAAGCAAAATACAGATAGTTCATTGGAGAGACCGAGAGACAGCTCTCGTCTCTCGTTCTCCCATAGATCCAGCAGGTGTGCTATCTATGTTATGATTCTTTCTCTTATGTTTACAGTACAGACAGAGGCCCTAGCATGGGAAAGGTTTCAGCTAGGCCTGAGAGAGTTTCACAGCCTGAGAAAGGAACTCAGACCCTGTGAGAAAAGGCCTAGGCCTGCATGGGTGTCCACAGCAAAGTTGTGAACTAAAATTTCTCTTTTTTTTTAAACTATGGGGAAAAATCTCTTATTTCCCTATGACACATAAAAATATTATGAAGTGAATATGATTGTTCTAACTGTAAATATAAACAAAAGCATTAATATTAAAGTAAGAAAATGTTAAAATTGCTGTGATCCCCTAAATTTAAAAAACAAAAAAGCCATGGCTGTTCCTCCCCCCAAAAGAAGAAAAAGAAAATAATCTCTATTCTCAAAAATAAAGTAAGTTTTTGCTTAATCTGATATAATCCTTTAAAGTTTGCCTCATAACTTAATATAGTCCTCAGTAAAAGTTATGAGGAAAACTGTTAGTTTCAAAAAAGGATTTTTAGATAGCAATCAGATTTCCATTCTCCCAGGTGGCTAATCCCTCTAATATGAAAACCAAACAAAAACTTTCTTGTGAAGAAATCTTCATAGATTAAAAAAAGTCTCCTCTTTCAAGTAAATTTGTAAAAGTTATTTTAAAGGTGGTAAATTGGGTCTTTTTATGTACATTTTTAGTATGAAAAAATAATGTAAAGTTTTATTCTAGGTTTTTTTTTCTTATAGTTTTTAGTAATAAAATTTCTCTTTATACCATTTAAAGTTAAACCTGTGTTTTGCCTTCCTCCTAATCCTATCTTGCAACAAAAAAAGTTCAAATTAATAAACCAGAACCAGTACATCCAACCTCAGATATTCCTGGATTTTGATTTCCTGTTGCCCAAGGGTGTCTTCCACAGCAAAGTGCTGATGGACTGGGGCAAAGACCAAGATTTTGGAGACAGTGAGGTGGAAACCCCTCCAAACAAGGTTCTTCCACCCAAGCACGTGGATCCTCAGCTTCCATAAACACGGAAATGCTTTTCTTTTGGCCTTGATTTGCTTTTGATTTCTCTTCAGCCCTTTAAAGCATCCAACACTGGGGTAAAAATAAAGACACTGAACTGAGACATGGGTGAGGACATGTGGGGACATGGCCACTGACGTGGGGACATGGCCACGGCCGGTGCCATGGTGGGAACTTGCAGGGGCTGTGGGGGATGCTGGGTTTGAGGGAGTTGAGGGTTCCTGGGAGGCACTTGGGGCTTGCTGAGGGCTTTGGGGACCCCAGGCCGAGCGGCTCCGGCTGCGCTGGGAGACCCTGGCGGAGGTTCTGGGGCAGCTGCTCAAGGACCCCCTGCCCTGGAGCCCCAGCCGGGCATTGGGCTCCTGGAAGGGAATGAACGTCCTTGTCCCCAGGAGGGAAATCCCAGCACCCCGAGGGTGTCTGGGGCACCTGAGAGGCCTCAACAGGGAGGGGAAAGCCAGACAGAACTGTCCCCCTCCAAAACTGCACCCCAAAAATCCCAGAAATCAGGGGTTCTTCCCAGGAAAAAACTTCCAGGTGGTGCCTGAATTGATGGAAAATGTGCCTGGAACCCCCAAAACCAATCAAGTGAGACAGGGATGGTGGACTGGGGGGCAATGGGGAAGAGGGGGAAGAGTGGGGGAAAAGAGGGGACTGGGACCCCCAATTTGCATTGGGAGGGGTCCCACTCTGTAACTGCTGGACTGGCAGCCTCGTGGTGGAGGCAGAGCTGCAGACAGACACGACACACTACTCACCTTGTGTGCACAACAGTGACAGTTTATTCATGGAGGCTCCCTTTTATTGGGGGTCCAAAATCCTCATGCCTGAGCATATCACTGCTCTAGGTCTTGGTGCTGCCCAGCTCCTTTGGCCAGTCCCATGCCTGCAGCCCAGGTGGGATCCGACCAGGTTAAATCCACCTGGGGCGAGCCCATCGTACCGAGCCGGCTTTCCAAGGCAGCGCCTATTGCAAGCAGCTTGCACTGCAACAACTGCCCTTTCCTTTTTTATTAAAAGGGTAAAAACGCTCTGTGACAGCCATCTGCGAGGGCACATTGCAAACGTCTAATTTGGGATGAGGATTCTCACTGGAGCTGCAGCATTCATGCCTGAGGAGCTGTTGGGTGAGAACTATTAATCACAGGCTCAGTGTTTAGTAGTTAAAATTGCTGTAATAAAACAGCCATGACTCCATCTTCTTCATGCAGGAAAAGCCAATTCTTTATTTACACAACTTATTTTTTACAGTTTTTACAGACCTCGTGTGTAACTCTTATTTGTTTAATAGTTTTCTTGCCAATTACTCCATCGGTTAGTAAAAGGTATTTTACTTGTCAATCGAATTTCTCTGTACTTGGTTAGTTTACGTATTTTGTTCACTGATTCTCATGAGACAGATTTCTTGTTTATTGCAGGTGCAAATGATTCTTTTATGAGAATAGCTTTTTGTGTTAATTGTTTTCATGCTTAAGATTGTTATCACAAGGGAAAGCAAGTTACTTAGCTCGCTTTCATGAGGGTGTTATCTCATTAAGGTTATCACTGGTTATCTATTAGATATGGGATAATATACATAAAAGACCAATTTAAATCAACAAAACAGCAAATTCTATCATGTCATTGACACAAGGTTTCACAGCATAAAAGAAAAAAAAACGAATAACGTCCAATGTCTTCTAGGGAAATGGAAATAAATGACCATTGTTTTAAAGTCCAAATAGTCCATAGCTGGGAATGTTGATCTTTGACATCACTGAATGAGCTCTTGGATCCTGGAACAGGGAATAACTGAAGAAGGTTAGGAGGAGCATTATACCATGATGATGCCCTAAGGCTTTTGTTGGCAATTTGCCTCTAAATTTCCAGACACAGCCATGTCTTGGCAGTCCTACTTCTGTTTTTGTTCTGACCACAAAGGCTGCATGGTGATTAGCTTATATTTCTTCTCACTGGGCCTCATTCTCTTGGAGGCAATTGATGTTTGGCTGAATAAACAGGTGATTACTTCGAACTTGTTGATGGTAAAAATACATGCATGCCTTCTTAAGTTAATGAATTATTTAGACTTTGTCATTGTACATTCAATTGAGGAGCGTTACATAGAAATATTTTAAGTGTTTTTTATAAATATTGCAATTTTAAAAATGTAAATATATTAATATTTATGAAGCTAATTATTTGTTTTTAAAACAGCATGCATGAGTATTGTCATGAACATGACGGTGAGAAGAATGTAGAATTTGTCTTTACAAACAAGTTGTAGATTACGGGTAGAAACAATTTGCACCTAGAGATAAAAGAAACAATGAAGGGATTACATTGATTGATGAATGGAAAAAGAGATTTCCTTTCACAAACAAACTGTAGGTCTGCTAATAAATGAAATTGGGTTACTGAAGATAAAGAAGCAATGGGGGGGAAATTATGAATTCTATAAGAATTAAAAATTAAAGGGAAGGGTTATACATTAAAGGGGAATCTTAGGCGTTCCGGGAAGTCTGTGCCTCTCAAGTACCTCAGCCTATGGGGAAAGAGAGAGGGAAAAGCGGCCGGGAAATTAGGATAAAAGGAGGCTGCGTCCTCCAAAAATCCGAGGGGTCCCAGGGGAATGCCCTATGGCCTCTCCCTTTATTCGAATAAAGCAAAAAGGACTCCTCTGTCTCCTTTTTTGGACATAAACCTCTGGTGTTTGTGGATTAATTTTCCTTACAACGGGAACAACAAAACAAAACAAAACAATACATATGGTAAAACCAAAACCTTACCGCAATAGGTGATAGTTCAGATGCAACAATCCCAAACATTTCTAATAACAGACATAATTAATAACACATGTGAAATTAAATTATTACCAAGCACTAAAACATTGCACCGTCATCCCAGTGTCTGCAACAGATGGTAAACCTCAAATCAGTGAAGAATTGGATAAGCATCTGCCAGGGGCTGGTTTTTCCTTCCCTCTCTGCCTCTGGAATTTTTTCCCCATTGAAATGCTAAAAAGCACTGATGGTTAGGTACTAGCACTGGAGGGGGAGCCTCCCTGTTTTTTTGGAGTTTCTCTTGGAGGATGGGGGGAGGGTAGGGGAGGGAAAGGGGGAACACCGTGAGATTAGAAACAGGTCAAGGAGGATGGGGGGCAGTTGCTGGCTCTCACTCATTTTTGGCTTTGGAGGAAAAAGGTCGTTGCTACCCACCCCCACCATCCCAAAGCCGGGAGCTGCCTCTCTGTTTTGGCCCCTCACCCCTGCTTGGATGCCCTCCCGCTTCAGCTTGCTGTTTGCCGAGTGTCCCGCCTCTCCTCCATCCCCTTCCCATCTGGGACACAGCCACCATCACCCCCAGCACCCCTGCAGCTGCGCAGGATCGTCGCATCTGCCCTGTCCACCGGGAATCTGCCAGAGCTCCCTGCACACTGTGACAGGAACTGCACCACAGGGGAAAAGTGCCTGAGGCTGAGAAGGACTGGAACTGGGTTACTGCTCTGTCTGTTGTGAATTCCATAGTGGTTGTTTTGTTTGCCTTGTTATACATACTAGTAAACAACTGTTATTCCTATCCCCATATCTTTGCCTGAGAGCTGCTTAATTTCAAAATTATACTGATTCAGATGGGATTTACTTTCTCCATTTCAAGGGAAGGCCCTGCTTTCCCTAGCACACACCTGTCTTTTTTTCAAACCAGGAGAGATTTTGGTGCCCAATGGTGGCACCTGAGGACATCATGAGGAAAGGGTGAAAAGGAATAATGGTTCTTGAGTGACCTAAATTTTTGTGTTAGGTGGCACCATGTGGTCTAGCCTACCCTGGTTCAGGTTGCACATGGTCACAGCTATGTCTCTCCCATTTGCAGCCCCTTATCTAAAGATGGGTTCTATAACTAAGGCTACTATAGCTGTTATCCAGTTCATTTTGTCGGATGATAAGGTGATGGATTTTTAACTCCTTCTGGAAGGTGGGTACATGGATTCAGAGCTATCACACTCTAACTGTATGTTTTTGGGGTTACTTTAATAATGGTACTTACTGTGAGGAAGTGGCAGGAGGGGCAGTTTTCTCCCAACTCTTCATCCAGTTTTTTAGGTCAACCCCACCAGTTTTTGAAGGGTTCCAATCTCCTCTAAATGCTAATGATATCATACAGTGGCTGGTGTTGCTGATATGCCTGTTCAACCTATTCTATTTCACATTCAGAGATAAGGGGATATTGGCTTGGATAACCCCTCTGATACCTACCCCAGAGACTAGGGATGCTGCCCCAGAGCCTGACCCTGCCCCACAGCCCACCTCAGAAAGGAACCACCCAGAGTGGGTGGGGGTTCTAGTGAAGGAGGTAGGCCAGATACTGAAGGAGTGCCTTTCCCCAGCTGGTGAGAAACCCTCCCCCTGCCCTAGAAAGGGAGATTCTGATGGTGCTGCAGTGGATTCCACAAACATTACATCTGTCCAGGTTCCAACTGAACTGCAAGGGCACTCACAGCCAGGAGCAGTTGCCCCTATGGAAAGTAAAAATTTTAAGATGAAAACAAAGCCCCTGGATAATAAGGATCAGCAAGGAGGGCCCTCACAAACAGCAGGAGAACCAGAGGCTGAGATTGTCACTGAGTTCCTGTGAAAATCTTTGTAATCTGCAAAAAGACATTGCACGATGGTGCAGTGAGGCTTTTACAACTCAATTACTTTGGGTCTGGAACATTATGGATACAGGTGTGCAACTGGATGTTACGGAGGCAAGAAATTTGGGACCTTTAATCTAAGACTCAGGTGTGGATCAGGTATTTGTAAGGGAGCCAGGCCCCATTTTCCTCTGGGGGCAGCTTTTACTGAGTGTGAGAGACAGGTTTGTCCACAGAGAGAGAATGCAGAAGCACCACCATAGAATGTGCTGGAAGACCCTTGAGGAAGGGATCCAGCAGCTGAGAGAAGTGGCAGTATTGGAGGTACTCTTTGGGAGGGATGGACAGCATGGCAATGACCCTGACAAGGTCAAGTGCACAGGGCAGATGTTGGGGAATCTGGCAAACCTGGGGCCATCTCAATATACCACTTTTATTGCAAGAATTAATGCTGATAACAGCTGAGAGACAGTGGGTGCTGTCGCCAATAAGCTGAGGAACTATGAGAGTGCGATCAATGGCCCGATGCAGGCTCATGTCTCTGCTGGGATTAAGAGCCTTCAAGAGGAGATGAGGGAGGAGGTGAGGAGGAACAGTTCCCATATGGCACCTGTGAAAGTCACAGGCCCCAAAGTCAGAGCCCAACGTCCCCCAGCTAGGGAGAGAGGATGCACCCCACAGGCTGACCTGTGTTCTGTCTGCATGACCATGGGGAAGACATGAGAAGGTGGGATGGGAAGCCCACTTCTGTCCTGGCAGCACGAGTGCACCAACTCAGGGAGTTCCACTAAAGTGAAGGAGCCTCAGCCTCCCATAACCAAGGTGCTGTGTATTACAGAAGGGAAGATGATCTGTTGAATCCCCTTGAAGGAACCTCTATTATGTATGCCCAGGAAGGAAATAATAACCAGGGCTAGAGGGGCCCTGTATCTGGACAGGGAGAGGCACAGGAAAAACGATGTGGATCCAATGGCCTGGCTCATCAGAGCCATAGAAATAGAGGCATTATTTGATATTGGTGTGCAGTGTACCCTAATGCCATTGGGATGTGGTGGCAGAACCTGTTTCCACTGCTGGGATGATGGGGGAATCGTAGGAATTGACTCTGTTGGAAGCCAAAGTGAGCCTGACTGGCAAGGAGTGCCAGAAACATCCAACTGTGACTGGCCCAGAGGCTCCATGTATTTTGGGCAAAGACTTCCTCCAGAACAGCTACTACAAAGACCCAAAGGGACTCAGGTGGGCTTTTGGAATAGCTGCTGTAGAGGCAGAGGGCACTGAGCAGTTGAACACCTTGCCTGGACTGTCAGAAAATCCATCTGCAGTGGGACTCCTGAAAGTGACAGAGCAACAAGTACCAATGGCCACCTTGACAGTGCACCACTGGCAGTATCGAACAAATCAAGGTGCCATGATCCCCATCCACAAGATGATCCGTGAGCTGGAGAGCCAAGGGGTGGTCAGTAAGGCCCACTCACCCTTCAACAGCCCCACCTGGCCTGTGCCAAGTCTGATGGAGAATGCATATTAGCAGGCAGTTCTATTCTTCATGGCCATTTCCACCCCAGTGCTGCCCCACATGCTTCACCCTAAGGCAGTTGCCCAGCACTGCTGGCACAAGGGAACTGGCTCAGGGAGCATTACAGTTCTAGAGAGGTTTGCACCTGGCACAGCCTCTCGTCCTGATGGCAGCAGTTTCCAGGGGACGGGGGCGAGAGCAGCAGTGGATGCACATAATAATGCCACTTGTTCCTTGGTGTATTTGAAAAACCCTTGTTTGACATGTTAGATTTAAAAAGTCAGTATAAATCAAAGCTTTAGACTTGACTATGAAATTTATTTAGAGAACAAACTTCCCTCCAAAGACACCGGCGCACCCCAGCACATCCGTGCTACACAGACACCCACCCACACACAGTCTCCACCAATGCACACACGGCCACAAGCACAAGAGCTTTTGTACTCAGAGAGCTCGTGCACACTGATACGTGCAGTGTCATTAACACACAGAAATCTCCCTCCCAGTGCACAGGGATTTGGGGCAGTTTTCCCATTTTGGAGGAAATCAAAGCCATGCACTGATGCTCCTAATTAGGGGTTAGGAGAAGTGAGGCTCCAGGGCTTCCTGCTGAGTCGGAGCCGGCGAACACGCAGGGCTGGGAAAGGCGTGCCGGGAGCTGTGGAGAACTTTGTGTTTCCAGGCCAATCCCGCCTCGGGCCCGGACCCGTTCCAGGGCTGTTCCTCATCTCCGGCTTTCCCCTCACACAGCTCGGGGGGCCCTGAGAGCGCGGGCCGAGGCTGCTGAGCCATCTGCAGAGTTTTGGGCTATTCGATTTTGATATACTACTGCTCTAGTTTGAGTAAGTTGTTCAGCTATCAATTCCATTGCTCAGGCTGTTCAGTTGGAGGTAATTTCTATTACAGCTTGTCGCCTGATAATTCTGTTTAGCATATAAATTGGAGTGCCATAGCCCCAGCTCCCATCTTGAGCCCAGCTCTGTTCCATAATACTCGATAATTCGTTCTGGGGGCCATTTATCATCCTTCCAGATTTGTGTTCCCCCTATGGCTGGGCTCCTTTTCTTTTGATACAAAGTTTTATACAAGGCCACTCCTAACACTCTATTACCCTTTTCCTTTTGTTACGTAAAAAACGCAGGCTGGATAATCCCTAGAGTACATGTCCCTCTCCATCTTTTTGGTAGGGTATTATAAGCTGTTTTCCCACAGATCCAAAATATTTTGTCTGGGGCTTTCCAGTTTAGTTTAACTGATTCAGGTTGTTGCCAATAAGTTCTTACACTTTT
>JAREIS010001215.1:0-44397 GCA_030060385.1 Muscicapa striata striata
AAATTTGTACTGGCAAACTCAAAATTGCCGAGAAATTGCACGAAAAAATGGCCAGAAAAGCTCCTAACACCTGCACAAATAACCAAAAAAATGCCCCCAAACTCCAGTGAGATTCCAGGAATTTCTGAGGAAAAAACTGGGAAAGTGAGTGGGCAAAATATCTGGAGGAAATGCGACTTAAAATGGCCCAAAAGCTCCGGAAATCCATACTAAAACACAGAAACTCAGCCAACATTCCAAGGGTTGCTAGCAAAAGCATCAGGAAAAATCCAGGAAAAATTGAGACGAACAAACCATGAAAATCTCTGAAAATTTGAACTACGAAAGGAAAAATGCCCTAAGAATCAAGTTGAAAATGAGCCCCAAATTCCAAACATTTGAACTAGAACACCCCAAAGCTTTCAAAATTCCAGGCGTTATTGGGAAAAACATCTGGAAAACCCAGGAAAAACTCTTCCTTAAAAACAGGAAAATTCTTTCAAAATTTATACTGACAAACTCAAAAATTGCCTAGAAAATGCACCAAAAGATGGCCAGAGAAACAACTAACATCTGCAAAAAAAATGAAAAAATGGCCCCAAAATCCAGTGAGATTCCAGGAATTTCTGAGGAAAAAACTGGGAAAGTGAGTGGGCAAAATATCTGGAGGAAATGCGACGAAAAATGGCACAAAAAGCCTGGAAATCACACCAAAAATGGCCCAAAAGCTCTGGAAATTCATACCAAAACACAGAAACTCGTCCAATATTCCAACGGTTGCTAGCAAAAGCATCAGGAAAAATCCAGGAAAAATTGAGCAGAACAAATCAGGAAAGTCTCTGAAAATTGGCACTAAGAAAGGAAAAATGCCCTAAGAATCAAGTTGAAAATGAGCCCAAAATTCCAAACATTTGAACTAGAACACCCCAAAGCTTTCAAAATTCCAGGCGTTATTGGGAAAAACATCTGGAAAACCCAGGAAAAACTCTTCCTTAAAAATAGGGAAATTTTTTTAAAATTCAAAGTGAGAAACACAAAAATTGCCTAGTAATTGCACCAAATGATGACCAGAAAAACTCCTAACATCTGCACAAAAAACCAAAAAAATGGCCCCAAAATCCAGTGAGATTCCAGGGATTTATGAGGAAAAAACTGGGAAAGGGAGTGGGCAAAATATCTGGAGGAAATGCAACTTAAAATGGCCCAAAAACCTGGAAATCATACCAAAAATGGCCCAAAAGCTCCTGAAATCCATACTAAAACACAAAAACTCGGCCAACATTCCAGTGGTTCCTACGAAAAGCATCAGGAAAAATCCAGGAAAAAATGAGCCGAACAAAGCAGAAAAATCCATGAAAATTGGCACCAAAAAAGGAAAAATGCCCTAAGAATCACAATGAAAATGAGCCCAAAATTCCAAACATTTGAACTATAACACACCAAGGCTTTCAAAATTCCAGGCGTTATTGGGAAAAACATCTGGAAAACCCAGGAGAAACTGTACCTTAAAAACAGGAAAGTTCTTGTAAAATTTGCACTGACAAACTAAAAACTTACCTAGAAATAGCACCAAAACATGGTCAGAAAAGCTCCTAACATCTGCACAAAAAACTAAAAAAAATGCCCCAAAATCCAGTGAGATTCCAGGAATTTCTGAGGAAAAAACTGGGAAAGTGAGTGGGCAAAATATCTGGAGGAAATGCGACTTAAAATGGCCCAAAAGCTCCTGAAATCCACACTAAAACACAGCAACTCGGCCAACATTCCAACGGTTTCTTGCAGAAGCATCAGGAAAAATCCAGGAAATATTGAGACGAACAAACCATGAAAGTCTCTGAAATTTGGAACTACGAAAGGAAAAATGCCCTAGAGGATCACGTTGAAAATGAGTCCAAAATTCCAAACATTTGAACTAGAACACCCCAAAGCTTTCAAAATTCCAGGCGTTATTGGGAAAAACATCTGGAAAACCCAGGAAAAACTCTTCCTTAAAAACAGGAAAATTCTTTTATAATTCACACTGAGAAACACAAAAATTGCCCAGAATTTGCACCAAAACATACCCTGAGCACCGCCTAACATCCACACAAAAAACCAAAAAAATGGCCCCAAAATCCAGTGAGATTTCAGGAATTTCTGAGGAAAAAACTGGGAAAGTGAGTGGGCAAAATATCTGGAGGAAATGAGACGAAAAATGGCCCAAAAAGCTCCTGAAATCACACCAAAAATGGCCCAAAAGCTCCTGAAATCCATACTAAAACACAGAAACTCGGCCAACATTCCAACGGTTGCTAGCAAAAGCATCAGGAAAAATCCAGGAAAAATTGAGCAGAACAAATCAGGAAAGTCTCTGAAAATTGGCACTAAGAAAGGAAAAATGCCCTAAGAATCAAGTTGAAAATGAGCCCAAAATTCCAAACATTTGAACTAGAACACCCCAAAGCTTTCAAAATTCCAGGCGTTATAGGGAAAAACACCCGGAAAACCCAGGAAAAACTCTTCCTTAAAAATAGGAAAATTTTTTTAAAATTCAGAGTGAGAAACACAAAAATTGCCTAGTAATTGTACCAAATGACGACCAGAAAAACTCCTAACATCTGCACAAAAAACCAAAAAAATGGCCCCAAACTCCAGTGAGATTCCAGGAATTTCTGAGGAAAAAACTGGGAAAGTGAGTGGGCAAAATATCTGGAGGAAGTGCGACTTAAAATGGCCCAAAAACCTGGAAATCACACCAAAAATGGCCCAAAAGCTCCTGAAATCCATACTAAAACACAGAAACTCGGCCAATATTCTAACGGTTGCTAGCACAAGCATCAGGAAAAATCCAGGAAAAAATGAGCCGAACAAAGCAGAAAAATCCATGAAAATTGGCACCAAAAAAGGAAAAATGCCCTAAGAATCAAAGTGAAAATGAGCCCAAAATTCCAAACATTTGAACTATAACACCTCAAGGCTTTCAAAATTCCAGGCGTTATGGGGAAAAACATCTGGAAAACCCAGGAGAAACTGTACCTTAAAAACAGGAAAGTTCTTGTAAAATTTGCACTGACAAACTAAAAACTTACATAGAAATAGCACCAAAACATGGTCAGAAAAGCTCCTAATATCTGCGCAAAAAACTAAAAAATGGCCCCAAACTCCAGTGAGATTCCAGGAATTTATGAGGAAAAAACTGGGAAAGTGAGTGGGCAAAATATCTGGAGGAAATGCGACTTAAAATGCCACAAAAGCTCCTGAAATCCATACTAAAACACAGAAACTCGGCCAACATTCCAACGGTTTCTTGCAAAAGCATCAGGAAAAATCAAGGAAAAATTGAGACGAACAAACCATGAAAGTCTCTGAAATTTGGAACTACGAAAGGAAAAATGCCCTAGAGGATCAAGTTGAAAATGAGTCCAAAATTCCAAACATTTGAACTAGAACACCCCAAAGCTTTCAAAATTCCAGGCGTTATTTGGAAAAACATCTGGAAAACCCAGGAAAAACTCTTCCTTAAAAACAGGAAAATTCTTTTATAATTCACACTGAGAAACACAAAAATTGCCCAGAATTTGCACCAAAACATACCCTGAGCACCGCCTAACATCCACACAAAAAACCAAAAAAATGGCCCCAAAATCCAGTGAGATTCCAGGAATTTCTGAGGAAAAAACTGGGAAAGTGAGTGAGCAAAATATCAGGAGGAAATGCGACTTAAAATGGCCCAAAAAGCCTGGATATCACATGAAAAATGGCCCAAAATCTCCTGAAATCCGCACTAAAACACAGAAACTCGGCACATTCCAGTGATTCCTACCAAAAGCATCAAGAAAAATCCAGGAAAAATTGATCCAAACAAACCAGGAAAGTCTCTGAAAATTGGCACTAAGAAAGGAAAAATGCCCTAAGAATCAAGTTGAAAATGAGCCCAAAATTCCAAACATTTGAACTAGAACACCCCAAAGCTTTTAAAATTCCAGGCGTTATTGGGAAAAACATCTGGAAAATCCAGGAAAAACTCTTCCTTCAAAACAAGAAAATTCTTGTAAAATTTGCACTGAGAAACACAAAATCCACAACTAATTGCACCAAAAGATGGCCAGAAAAACTCCTAACATCTGCACAAAAAACCAAAAAATGGCCCCAAAATCCAGTGAGATTCCAGGAATTTCTGAGGAAAAAACTGGGAAAGGGAGTGACCAAAATATCTGGAAAAAATGCGACTTAAAATGGCCCAAAAAGCCTGGAAATAGCACGAAAAATGGCCCAAAAGCTCATGAAATCCATACTAAAACACAGCAACTCGGCCAACATTCCAACAGTTGCTAGGAAAAGCATCAAGAAAAATCCAGGAAAAATTGAGCCGAACAAACCAGGCAAGTCTCTGAAAATTGGCACCAAAAAAGGAAAAATGCCCTAAGAATCAAGTTGAAAATGAGCCCCAAATTCCAAACATTTGAACTAGAACACCCCAAGGCTTTCAAAATTCCAGGCGTTATTGGGAAAAACATCTGGAAAACCAAGGAAAAACTCTTCCTTAAAAACAGGAAAATTCTTTTATAATTTGCACTGAGAAACTCAAGAATTACATAGAAATAGCAGCAAAACATGGTCAGAAAACTCCTAACATCTGCACAAAAACCAAAAGATGGCCCCAAAATCCAGTGAGATTCCAGGAATTTCTGAGGGAAAAACTGGGAAAGGGAGGGCAAAATATCTGGAGGAAATGAGATGAAAAATGGCCAGAAAGCCTGAAATCACACCAAAAATGGCCCAAAAGCTCCAAAAATCCATACTAAAACACAAAAACCCGGCCAACATTCCAACGGTTGCTAGCAAAAGCATCAGGAAAAATCCAGGAAAAATTGAGCCAAACAAAGCAGGAAAGTCTCTGAAAATTGGCACTAAGAAAGGAAAAATGCCCTAAGAATCAAGTTGAAAATGAACCCAAAATTCCAAACATTTGAACTAGAACACCCCAAGGCTTTCAAAATTCCAGGCCTTATTGGGAAAAACATCTGAAAACCCAGGAAAAACTCTTCCTTAAAAACAGGAAAATTCTTTTAAAATTTGCACTGAGAAACACAAAATTACATAGAAATAGCACCAAAACATGGTCAGAAAAGCTCCTAACATCTGCACAAAAATCAAAAATGGCCCCAAAATCCAGTGAGATTCCAGGAATTTCTGAGGATAAACTGGGAAAGTGAGTGGGCAAAATATCTGGAGGAAATAAGATGAAAAATGGCCCAAAAAGCCTGAAATCACACCAAAATGGCCCAAAAGCTCCAAAAATCCATACTAAAACACAAAACCCGCCAACATTCCAACGGTTGCTAGCAAAAGCATCAGAAAAAATCCAGGAAAAATTGAGCCAAACAAACCAGGAAAGTCTCTGAAAATTGGCACTAAGAAAGGAAAATGCCCTAAGAATCAAGTTGAAAATGAGCCCAAAATTCCAAACATTTAAACTAGAACACCCCAAAGCTTTCAAAATTCCAGGCGTTATTGGGAAAACATCTGGAAAACCCAGGAAAACTCTTCCTTTAAAACAGGAAAATTCTTTTAAAATTTCACTGAGAAACTCAAAATCCACAACTAGAAATTCCACCAAAAAGATGGCCAGAAAAACTCCTAACATCTGCACAAAAATCAAAAATGGCCCCAAAATCCAGTGAGATTCCAGGAATTTCTGAGGAAAAACTGGGAAAGTGAGTGGGCAAAATATCTGGAGGAAATGCGACTTAAAATGGCCCAAAAAGCCTGAAATCACACCAAAAATGGCCCAAAAGCTCCTGAAATCCATACTAAAACACAGAAACACGTCCAACATTCCAACAGTTGCTAGGAAAAGCATCAAGAAAAATCCAGGAAAAATTGATCCAAACAAACCAGGAAAGTCTCTAAAAATTGGCACTAAGAAAGGAAAATGCCCTAAGAATCAAGTTGAAAATGAGCCCCAAATTCCAAACATTTGAACTAGAACACCCCAAAGCTTTCAAAATTCCAGGCCTTATTGGGAAAACATCTGAAAACCAAGGAAAACTCTTCCTTAAAAACAGGAAAATTCTTTTATAATTATCACTGAGAAACTCAAGAATTACTAGAAATTCCACTAAAAGATGGTCAGAAAAGCTCCTAACATCTGCACAAAAAACCAAAAGATGGCCCCAAAATCCAGTGAGATTCCAGGAATTTCTGAGGGAAAAACTGGGAAAGTGAGTGGGCAAAATATCTGGAGGAAATGACTTAAAAATGGCTAAAAAGCCTGGAAATCACACGAAAAATGGCCCAAAAGCTCCAAAATCCATACTAAAACACAAAACCCGGCCAGCATTCCAACGGTTGGTAGCAAAAGCATCAGGAAAATCCAGGAAAAAATTGAGCGGAACAAACCAAGAAAGTCTCTGAAAATTGGCACTAAGAAAGGAAAATGCCCTAAGAATCAAGTTGAAAATGAACCCAAAATTCCAAACTTTTAAACTAGAACACCCTAAAGCTTTCAAAATTCCAGGCGTTATTGGGAAAAACATCTGGAAAACCCAGGGAAAACTCTTCCTTCAAAACAGGAAAATTCTTTTAAAATTTGCACTGAGAAACACAAAATCCACAACTATATGCACCAAAAGATGGCCAGAAAAACTCCTAACATCTGCACAAAACATCAAAATGGCCCCAAACTCCAGTGAGATTCCAGGAATTTCTGAGGAAAAACTGGGAAAGTGAGCGGGCAAAATATCTGGAGGAAATGCGACTTAAAATGGCCCAAAAGCCTGGAAATCACACCAAAAATGGCCCAAAAGCTCCTGAAATCCATACTGAAACACAGAAACACGTCCAACATTCCAACGGTTACTAGCAAATGCATCAGGAAAATCCAGGAAAAATTGATCCAACAAACCAGGAAAGTCTCTAAAAATTGGCACTAAGAAAGGAAAAATGCCCTGAGAATCAAGTTGAAAATGAGCCCAAAATTCCAAACATTTGAACTAGAACACCCCAAAGCTTTCAAAATTCCAGGCGTTATTGGGAAAACATCTGAAAACCCAGGAAAAACTCTTACTTCAAAAAACGGAAAATTCTTTTAAAATTATCACTGACAAACTCAAAATTGCCTAGAATTTCCACTAAAAGATGGCCAGAAAAACTCCTAACATCTGCACAAAAAACTAAAAATGGCCCAAAATCCAGTGAGATTCCAGGAATTTATGAGGAAAAAAACTGGGAAAGTGAGTGGGCAAAATATCTGGAGGAAATGCGACTTAAAATGGCCCAAAAGCCTGAAATGAAAAATGGCCCAAAAGCTCCTGAAATCCATACTAAAACACAGAAACTCAGCCAACATTCCAATAGTTGCTAGCAAAAGCATCAGGAAATATCCAGGAAAAATTGAGACGAACAAATCAGGAAAGTCTCTGAAAATTGGCACCAAGAAAGGAAAAATGCCTAAGAATCAAGTTGAAAATGAGCCCCAAATTCCAAACATTTGAACTAGAACACCCCAAAGCTTTCAAAATTCCAGGCATTATTGGGAAAACATCTGAAAACCCAGGAAAACTCTTCCTTAAAAACAGCAAAATTCTTGTAAAATTTGAACTGATAAACTCAAAATTGCATAGAAATTGCTCCAAAACATGGACAGAAAAGCTCCTAACATCTGCACAAAAAGCAAAGATGGCCCCAAAATCCAGTGAGATTCCAGGAATTTCCTGAGGGAAAAACTGGGAAAGTGAGAGGGCAAAATATCTGGAGGAGACTAAATGCACAAAAGAAAAATGGCCCAAAAGCTCCTGAAATAAGTAAAACATAGAAACTCAGCCAACATTCCAAGGGTTGCTAGCAAAAGCATCAGGAAAATCCAGGAAAAATTGAGCGAACAAAGCAGGAAAGTGTCTGAAAATTGGCACTAAGAAAGGAAAATGCCCTAAGAATCAAGTTGAAAATGAGCCCAAAATTCCAAACATTTGAACTAGAACACCCCAAGGCATTCAAAATTCCAGGCGTTATTGGGAAAAACATCTGGAAAACCCAGGAAAAACTCTTCCTTAAAAACAGGAAAATTCTTTTATAATTTCACACTGACAAACTCAAAAATTATATAGAGAAATTGCAAAAAAAATGGCCAAAAAGCTCCTAACATCTGCACAAAAACCAAAAAAATGGCCCCAAACTCCAGTGAGATTCCAGGAATTTCTGAGGGAAAACTGGGAAAGTGAGTGGGCAAAATATCTGGAGGAAATGCGACTTAAAATTGCCCAAAAGAAATCACACCAAAAATGGCCCAAAAGCTCCTGAAATACTAAAAACACAGAAACTCAGGCAACATTCCAACAGTTGCTAGGAAAAGCATCAGGAAAAAATCCAGGAAAAATTGAGCCAAACAAACCAGGAAAGTCTCTAAAAATTGGCACTAAGAAAGGAAAAATGCCCTAAGAATCAAGTTGAAAATGAGCCCAAATTCCAAACATTTGAACTAGAACACCCCAAAGCTTTCAAAATTCCAGGCGTTATTGGGAAAAACATCTGAAAACCCAGGAAAAACTCTTCCTTAAAAACAGGAAAATTCTTGTAAAATTTATACTGACAAACTCAAAATTGCCTAGAAAATGCAAAAAAAAATGGCCAGAAAAGCTCCTAACATCTGCACAAAAATGAAAAAAATGCCCCCAAACTCCAGTGAGATTCCAGGAATTTCTGAGGAAAAAACTGGGAAAGTGAGTGGGCAAAATATCTGGAGGAAATGCTTAAAATGCCCCAAAAGCTCCTGGAAATCACACCAAAAAATGGCCCAAAAGCTCCTGAAATCCATACTAAAACACAGAAACTCAGCCAACATTCCAAGGGTTGCTAGCAAAAGCATCAGGAAAAATCCAGGAAAAATTGAAGCAGAACAAACCAAGAAAGTCTCTGAAAATTGGCACTAAGAAAGGAAAAATGCCCTAAGAATCAAGTTGAAAATGAGCCCAAAATTCCAAACATTTGAACTAGAACACCCCAAAGCTTTCAAAATTCCAGGAATTATTGGGAAAAACATCTGGAAAACCCAGGAAAAACTCTTCCTTAAAAACAGGAAAATTCTTTTAAAATTTACACTGACAAACACAAAATCCACCTACTAATTGCACCAAAACATGGCCAGAAAAACTCCTAACATCTGCACAAAAAAAAAAAAAATGGCCCCAAAATCCAGTGAGATTCCAGGAATTTCTGAGGAAAAACTGGGAAAGTGAATGGGCAAAATATCTGGAGGAAATGCGACTTAAAATGGCCCCAAAAGCCTGAAATCACACCAAAATGGCCCAAAAGCTCCTGGAAATCCATACTAAAACACAGAAACTCGGCCAACATTCCAACAGTTGCTAGCAAAAGCATCAGGAAAATCCAGGAAAAATTGATCCAAACAAACCAGGAAAGTCTCTGAAAATTGGCACTAAGAAAGGAAAAATGCCCTAAGAATCAAGTTGAAAATGAGCCCAAAATTCCAAACATTTGAACTAGAACACCCCAAAGCTTTCAAAATTCCAGGCGTTATTGGGAAAACATCTGGAAAACCCAGGAAAAACTCTTCCTTAAAAAAGGAAAATTCTTTTAAAATTGAAACTGAGAAACTCAAAATTGTATAGAAATTGCACCAAAAGATGGCCAGAAAAACTCCTAACATCTGCACAAAACCAAAAATGGCCCCAAAATCCAGTGAGATTCCAGGAATTTCTGAGGAAAAACTGGGAAAGTGAGTGGGCAAAATATCTGGAGGAAATGCGACTTAAAATGGCCCAAAAAAAGCCTGAAATCACACCAAAAATGGCCCAAAAAGCTCCTGAAATCCATACTAAAACACAGAAACACGTCCAACATTCCAACAGTTGCTAGGAAAAGCATCAAGAAAAATCCAGGAAAAATTGAGCCGAACAAACCAGGAAAGTCTCTGAAAATTGGCACT
Source organism: Muscicapa striata striata (assembly GCA_030060385.1). Taxonomy (NCBI): domain Eukaryota; kingdom Metazoa; phylum Chordata; class Aves; order Passeriformes; family Muscicapidae; genus Muscicapa; species Muscicapa striata. The sequence continues at coordinate 9,905 of JAREIS010001215.1, forward strand.
AAGAAAGGAAAAATGCCCTAAGAATCAAGTTGAAAATGAGCCCCAAATTCCAAACATTTGAACTAGAACACCCCAAGGCTTTCAAAATTCCAGGCCTTACTGCGAGAAACATCTGGAAAACCCAGGAAAAACTCTTCCTTAAAAACAGGAAAATTCTTTTATAATTCACACTGAGAAACTCAAGAATTACATAGAAATAGCAGCAAAACATGGTCAGAAAAGCTCCTAACATCTGCACAAAAAAACCAAAAGATGGCCCCAAAATCCAGTGAGATTCCAGGAATTTCTGAGGGATAAACTGGGAAAGGGAGGGCAAATATCTGGAGAAATGAGACGAAAAATGGCCAGAAAGCCTGAAATCACACGAAAAAATGGCCCAAAAGCTCCAAAAATCCATACTAAAACACAAAAACCGGCCAACATTCCAACAGTTGCTAGAAAGCATCAGGAAAAATCCAGGAAAAATTGAGCCAAACACACCAGGAAAGTCTCTGAAAATTGGCACTAAGAAAGGAAAATGCCCTAAGAATCAAGTTGAAAATGAACCCAAAATTCCAAACTTTTAAACTAGAACACCCCAAGGCTTTCAAAATTCCAGGCGTTATTGGGAAAAACATCTGAAAACCCAGGAAAAACTCTTCCTTAAAAACAGGAAAATTCTTGTAAAATTTGCACTGAGAAACACAAAATCCACAACTATATACACCAAAAAGATGGCCAGAAAAGCTCCTAACATCTGCACAAAAACCAAAAAATGGCCTCAAACTCCAGTGAGATTCCAGGAATTTCTGAGGGATAAACTGGGAAAGTGAGTGGGCAAAATATCTGGAGGAAATGCGACTTAAAATGGCCCAACAAGCCTGGAAATCACACCAAAATGGCCCAAAAGCTCCGGAAATCCATACTAAAACATAGAAACTCAGCCAACATTCCAACGGTTGCTAGCAAAAGCATCAGGAAAAATCCAGGAAAAATTGAGCCAAACAAACCAGGAAAGTCTCTGAAAATTGGCACTAAGAAAGGAAAAATGCCCTAAGAATCAAGTTGAAAATTAGCCCAAAATTCCAAACATTTGAACTAGAACACCCCAAAGCTTTCAAAATTCCAGGCGTTATTGGGAAAAACACCTGGAAAACCCAGGAAAACTCTTACTTTAAAACGGATAAATTCTTTTTAAATTTATCACTGACAAACTCAAAATTGCCTAGAAATTCACCAAAAGATGGCCAGAAAAACTCCTAACATCTGCACAAAACCAAAAATGGCCCCAAAATCCAGTGAGATTCCAGGAATTTCTGAGGAAAAACTGGGAAAGTGAGTGGGCAAAATATCTGGAGAAATGCGACTTAAAATGGCCCCAAATGCCTGAAATCACACCAAAAATGGCCCAAAAGCTCCTGAAATCCATACTAAAACACAGAAACTCGCCAACATTCCAACAGTTGCTAGAAAAGCATCAGGAAAATCCAGGAAAAATTGATCCAAACAAACCAGGAAAGTCTCTGAACATTGGCACTAAGAAAGGAAAAATGCCCTAAGAATCAAGTTGAAAATGAGCCCAAAATTCCAAACATTTGAACTAGAACACCCCAAAGCTTTCAAAATTCCAGGCGTTATTGGGAAAATCATCTGGCAAACCCAGGAAAACTCTTCCTTAAAAAAGAAAATTCTTTAAAATTTGAACTGACAAACTCAAAAATTGTATAGAAATTCCACCAAAAGATGGCAGGAAAAACTCCTAATATCTGCACAAAAAACCAAGAAAATGGCCCCAAAATCCAGTGAGATTCCAGGAATTTCTGAGGAAAAAACTGGGAAAGTGAGCGGGCAAAATATCTGGAGGAAATGCGACTTAAAATGGCCCAAAAAGCCTGGAAATCACACCAAAAATGGCCAAAAAGCTCCGGAAATCCATACTAAAACACAGAAACACGTCCAACATTCCAACAGTTGCTAGGAAAAGCATCAAGAAAAATCCAGGAAAAATTGAGCCGAACAAACCAGGCAAGTCTCTGAAAATTGGCACCAAAAAAGGAAAAATGCCCTAAGAATCAAGTTGAAAATGAGCCCCAAATTCCAAACATTTGAACTAGAACACCCCAAGGCTTTCAAAATTCCAGGCCTTACTGCGAGAAACATCTGGAAAACCAAGGAAAAACTCTTCCTTAAAAACAGGAAAATTCTTTTATAATTCACACTGAGAAACTCAAGAATTACATAGAAATAGCAGCAAAACATGGTCAGAAAAGCTCCTAACATCTGCACAAAAAACCAAAAGATGGCCCCAAAATCCAGTGAGATTCCAGGAATTTCTGAGGGATAAACTGGGAAAGGGAGTGGGCAAAATATCTGGAGGAAATGAGACGAAAAATGGCCAGAAAGCCTGGAAATCACACCAAAAATGGCCCAAAAGCTCCAAAAATCCATACTAAAACACAAAAACCCGGCCAGCATTCCAACGGTTGGTAGCAAAAGCATCAGGAAAAATCCAGGAAAAATTGAGCCAAACAAAGCAGGAAAGTCTCTGAAAATTGGCACTAAGAAAGGAAAAATGCCCTAAGAATCAAGTTGAAAATGAACCCAAAATTCCAAACTTTTAAACTAGAACACCCCAAGGCTTTCAAAATTCCAGGCGTTATTGGGAAAAACATCTGGAAAACCCAGGAAAAACTCTTCCTTCAAAACAGGAAAATTCTTGTAAAATTTGCACTGAGAAACACAAAATCCACAACTATATGCACCAAAAGATGGCCAGAAAAACTCCTAACATCTGCACAAAACATCAAAAATGGCCCCAAACTCCAGTGAGATTCCAGGAATTTCTGAGGAAAAAACTGGGAAAGTGAGCGGGCAAAATATCTGGAGGAAATGCGACTTAAAATGGCCCAAAAAGCCTGGAAATCACACCAAAAATGGCCAAAAAGCTCCTGAAATCCATACTAAAACACAGAAACACGTCCAACATTCCAACGGTTGCTAGCAAATGCATCAGGAAAAATCCAGGAAAAATTGATCCAAACAAACCAGGAAAGTCTCTAAAAATTGGCACTAAGAAAGGAAAAATGCCCTGAGAATCACGTTGAAAATTAGCCCAAAATTCCAAACATTTGAACTAGAACACCCCAAAGCTTTCAAAATTCCAGGCGTTATTGGGAAAAGCACCTGGAAAACCCAGGAAAAACTCTTACTTTAAAACGGATAAATTCTTTTAAAATTATCACTGACAAACTCAAAAATTGCCTAGAAATTCCACTAAAAGATGGCCAGAAAAACTCCTAACATCTGCACAAAAAACCAAAACATTGGCCCCAAAATCCAGTGAGATTCCAGGAATTTCTGAGGAAAAAACTGGGAAAGTGAGTGGGCAAAATATCTGGAGGAAATGCGACTTAAAATGGCCCCAAAAGCCTGGAAATCACACGAAAAATGGCCCAAAAGCTCCTGAAATCCATACTAAAACACAGAAACTCGGCCAGCATTCCAACGGTTGCTAGCAAAAGCATCAGGAAAAATCCAGGAAAAATTGAGCGGAACAAACCAAGATAGTCTCTGAAAATTGGCACCAAGAAAGGAAAAATGCCCTAAGAATCAAGTTGAAAATGAGCCCAAAATTCCAAACATTTGAACTAGAACACCCCAAAGCTTTCAAAATTCCAGGCGTTATTGGGAAAAACATCTGGAAAATCCAGGAAAAACTCTTCCATAAAACAGGAAAATTCTTTTGAAATTCACACTGAGAAACACAAAAATCCACAACTAATTGCACCAAAACATGGCCAGAGAAACAACTAGCATCTGCACAAAAAACCAAAAAAAGGCCCCGAATTCCAGTGAGATTTCAGGAATTTCTGAGGAAAAACTGGGAAAGTGAGTGGGCAAAATATCTGGAGGAACTGCGACATAAAATGGCCCCAAAAGCCTGGAAATCATACGAAAAATGGTCCAAAAGCTCCTGAAATCCATACTGAAACACAGAAACTCGGTCAACATTCCAACGGTTGCTAGCAAAAGCATCAGGAAAAATCCAGGAAAAATTGAGCCGAACAAAGCAGGAAAGTCTCTAAAAATTGGCACTAAGAAAGGAAAAATGCCGTGAGAATCAAGTTGAAAATGAGTCCAAAATTCCAAACATTTGAACTAGAACACCCCAAAGCTTTCAAGATTCCAGGCGTTATTGGGAAAAACATCTGGAAAACCCCGGAAAAACTCTTCCGTAAAAACAGGAAAATTCTTGTAAAATTTGCCCCGCCAAACTCAAAAATTGCCTAGAAATTGCTCCAAAACATGGCCAGAAAAACTCCTAATATCTGCACATAAACCCTAAAAAATGGCCCCAAAATCCAGTGAGATTCCAGGAATTTATGAGGAAAAAACTGGGAAAGTGAGTGGGCAAAATATTTGGGAGAAATCACACGAAAAATGGCCCAAAAGCTCCGGAAATCCGTACTAAAACATAGAAACTCAGCCAACATTCCAAGGGTTGCTAGCAAAAGCATCAGGAAAAATCCAGGAAAAATTGAGCCGAACAAAGCAGGAAAGTCTCTGAAAATTGGCACCAAAAAAGGAAAAATGCCCTAAGAATCAAGTTGAAAATGAGCCCCAAATTCCAAACATTTGAACTAGAACACCCCAAGGCTTTCAAAATTCCAGGCCTTACTGCGAGAAACATCTGGAAAACCCAGGAAAAACTCTTCCTTAACAACAGGAAAATTCTTGTAAAATTTGAACTGAGAAACACAAAAATTGCATAGAAATAGCAGCAAAACATGGTCAGAAAAGCTCCTAACATCTGCACAAAAAACCAAAAGATGGCCCCAAAATCCAGTGAGATTCCAGGAATTTCTGAGGGATAAACTGGGAAAGTGAGTGGGCAAAATATCTGGAGGAAAAGCGACTAATAATTGCACAAAAAGCCTGGAAATCACACGAAAAATGGCCCAAAAGCTCCTGAAATAAGTACTAACACAGCAACTCGGCCAACATTCCAACAGTTGCTAGGAAAAGCATCAGGAAAAATCCAGGAAAAATTGAGCCGAACAAACCAGGAAAGTGTCTAAAAATTGGCACTAAGAAAGGAAAAATGCCCTAAGAATCAAGTTGAAAATGAGCCCAAAATTCCAAACATTTGAACTAGAACACCCCAAAGCATTCAAAATTCCAGGCGTTATTGGGAAAAACATCTGGAAAACCCAGGAAAAACTCTACCTTAAAAACAGGAAAATTCTTGTAAAATTTGTACTGACAAACTCAAAAATTGCCGAGAAATTGCACGAAAAAAATGGCCAGAAAAGCTCCTAACACCTGCACAAAAAACCAAAAAAATGCCCCCAAACTCCAGTGAGATTCCAGGAATTTCTGAGGAAAAAACTGGGAAAGTGAGTGGGCAAAATATCTGGAGGAAATGCGACTTAAAATGGCCCAAAAGCTCCGGAAATCCATACTAAAACACAGAAACTCAGGCAACATTCCAAGGGTTGCTAGCAAAAGCATCAGGAAAAATCCAGGAAAAATTGAACCAAAAAAATCAGGAAAGTCTCTGAAAATTGGCACTAAGAAAGGAAAAATGCCCTAAGAATCAAGTTGAAAATGAGCCCCAAATTCCAAACATTTGAACTAGAACACCCCAAAGCTTTCAAAATTCCAGGCGTTATTGGGAAAAATATCTGGAAAACCCAGGAAAAACTCTTCCTTAAAAACAGGAAAATTCTTTCAAAATTTATACTGACAAACTCAAAAATTGCCTAGAAAATGCACCAAAATATGGCCAGCAAAACTCCTAACATCTGCACAAAAAATGAAAAAATAGCCCCAAAATCCAGTGAGATTCCAGGAATTTCTGAGGAAAAAACTGGGAAAGTGAGTGGGCAAAATATCTGGAGGAACTGCGACTTAAAATGCCTCAAAAGCTCCTGAAATCACACCAAAAATGGCCCAAAAGCTCCTGAAATCCATACTAAAACACAGAAACTCGGCCAGCATTCCAACGGTTGCTAGCAAAAGCATCAGGAAAAATCCAGGAAAAATTGAGCAGAACAAACCAAGATAGTCTCTGAAAATTGGCACTAAGAAAGGAAAAATGCCCTAAGAATCAAGTTGAAAATGAGCCCAAAATTCCAAACATTTGAACTAGAACACCCCAAAGCTTTCAAAATTCCAAGAATTATTGGGAAAAACATCTGGAAAACCCAGGAAAAACTCTTCCTTAAAAACAGGAAAATTCTTTTAAAATTCACACTGAGAAACACAAAAATCCACAACTAATTGCACCAAAACATGGCCAGAGAAACAACTAACATCTGCACAAAAAACCAAAAAATGGCCCCAAAATCCAGTGAGATTCCAGGAATTTCTGAGGAAAAAACTGGGAAAGTGAATGGGCAAAATATCTGGACGAACTGCGACTTAAAATGGCCCCAAATGCCTGGAAATCACACCAAAAATGGCCCAAAAGCTCCTGAAATCCATACTAAAACACAGAAACTCGGCCAACATTCCAACAGTTGCTAGCAAAAGCATCAGGAAAAATCCAGGAAAAATTGATCCAAACAAACCAGGAAAGTCTCTGAACATTGGCACTAAGAAAGGAAAAATGCCCTAAGAATCAAGTTGAAAATGAGCCCAAAATTCCAAACATTTGAACTAGAACACCCCAAAGCTTTCAAAATTCCGGGCGTTATTGGGAAAAATCATCTGGCAAACCCAGGAAAAACTCTTCCTTAAAAAAAGAAAATTCTTTTAAATTTGAACTGACAAACTCAAAAATTGTATAGAAATTCCACCAAAAGATGGCAGGAAAAACTCCTAATATCTGCACAAAAAACCAAGAAAATGGCCCCAAAATCCAGTGAGATTCCAGGAATTTCTGAGGAAAAAACTGGGAAAGTGAGTGGGCAAAATATCTGGAGGAAATGCGACTTAAAATGGCCCAAAAAGCCTGGAAATCACACCAAAAATGGCCAAAAAGCTCCGGAAATCCATACTAAAACACAGAAACACGTCCAACATTCCAACAGTTGCTAGGAAAAGCATCAAGAAAAATCCAGGAAAAATTGAGCAGAACAAACCAGGCAAGTCTCTGAAAATTGGCACCAAAAAAGGAAAAATGCCCTAAGAATCAAGTTGAAAATGAGCCCCAAATTCCAAACATTTGAACTAGAACACCCCAAGGCTTTCAAAATTCCAGGCCTTACTGCGAGAAACATCTGGAAAACCAAGGAAAAACTCTTCCTTAAAAACAGGAAAATTCTTTTATAATTCACACTGAGAAACTCAAGAATTACATAGAAATAGCAGCAAAACATGGTCAGAAAAGCTCCTAACATCTGCACAAAAACCAAAAGATGGCCCCAAAATCCAGTGAGATTCCAGGAATTTCTGAGGATAAACTGGGAAAGGGAGTGGGCAAAATATCTGGAGGAAATGAGACGAAAAATGGCCCAGAAAGCCTGAAATCACACCAAAAATGGCCCAAAAGCTCCAAAAATCCATACTAAAACACAAAAACCCGGCCAGCATTCCAACGGTTGGTAGCAAAAGCATCAGGAAAAATCCAGGAAAAATTGAGCCAAACACAGCAGGAAAGTCTCTGAAAATTGGCACTAAGAAAGGAAAAATGCCCTAAGAATCAAGTTGAAAATGAACCCAAAATTCCAAACATTTAAACTAGAACACCCCAAGGCTTTCAAAATTCCAGGCGTTATTGGGAAAAACATCTGGAAAACCCAGGAAAAACTCTTCCGTAAAAACAGGAAAATTCTTGTAAAATTTGCACTGAGAAACACAAAATCCACAACTATATGCACCAAAAGATGGCCAGAAAAACTCCTAACATCTGCACAAAACATAAAAAATGGCCCCAAACTCCAGTGAGATTCCAGGAATTTCTGAGGAAAAAACTGGGAAAGTGAGCGGGCAAAATATCTGGAGGAAATGCGACTTAAAATGGCCCAAAAAGCCTGGAAATCACACCAAAAATGGCCAAAAAGCTCCTGAAATCCATACTAAAACACAGAAACACGTCCAACATTCCAACGGTTGCTAGCAAATGCATCAGGAAAAATCCAGGAAAAATTGATCCAAACAAACCAGGAAAGTCTCTAAAAATTGGCACTAAGAAAGGAAAAATGCCCTGAGAATCACGTTGAAAATTAGCCCAAAATTCCAAACATTTGAACTAGAACACCCCAAAGCTTTCAAAATTCCAGGCGTTATTGGGAAAAGCACCTGGAAAACCCAGGAAAAACTCTTCCTTTAAAACGGATAAATTCTTTTAAAATTATCACTGACAAACTCAAAAATTGCCTAGAAATTCCACTAAAAGATGGCCAGAAAAACTCCTAACATCTGCACAAAAAACCAAAACAATGGCCCCAAAATCCAGTGAGATTCCAGGAATTTCTGAGGAAAAAACTGGGAAAGTGAGTGGGCAAAATATCTGGAGGAAATGCGACTTAAAATGGCCCAAAAAGCCTAGAAATCACACCAAAAATGGCCCAAAAGCTCCTGAAATCCATACTAAAACACAGAAACTCGGCCAACATTCCAACAGTTGCTAGCAAAAGCATCAGGAAAAATCCAGGAAAAATTGATCCAAACAAACCAGGAAAGTCTCTGAAAATTGGCACTAAGAAAGGAAAAATGCCCTAAGAATCAAGTTGAAAATGAGCCCAAAATTCCAAACATTTGAACTAGAACACCCCAAAGCTTTCAAAATTCCAGGCGTTATTGGGAAAAACACCTGGAAAAGCCAGGAAAAACTCTTCCGTAAAAACAGGAAAATTCCTTTAAAATTCACACTGAGAAACTCAAAAATCCACAGAAATTGCACCAAAAAATGGCCAGAAAAACTCCTAACATCTGCACAAAAAACAAAAAATGGCCCCAAACTCCAGTGAGATTCCAGGAATTTCTGAGGAAAAACTGGGAAAGTGAGTGGGCAAAATATCTGGAGGAAATGCGACTTAAAATGGCCCAAAAGCCTGGAAATCATACGAAAAATGGCCCAAAAGCTCCGGAAATCCATACTAAAACACAGAAACTCAGGCAACATTCCAAGGGTTGCTAGCAAAAGCATCAGGAAAAATCCAGGAAAAATTGAACCAACAAATCAGGAAAGTCTCTGAAAATTGGCACTAAAAAAGGAAAAATGCCCTAAGAATCAAGTTGAAAATGAGCCCCAAATTCCAAACATTTGAACTAGAACACCCCAAAGCTTTCAAAATTCCAGGCGTTATTGGGAAAATATCTGGAAAACCCAGGAAAAACTCTTCCTTAAAAACAGGAAAATTCTTTAAAATTATACTGACAAACTCAAAAATTGCCTAGAAAATGCACCAAAACATGGCCAGAAAAACTCCTAACATCTGCACAAAAAATGAAAAGATGGCCCCAAAATCCAGTGAGATTCCAGGAATTTCTGAGGAAAAACTGGGAAAGTGAGGAGGGCAAAATATCTGGAGGAACTGCGACGAAAATTGCACAAAAGCCCTGAAATCACACCAAAAATGGCCCAAAAGCTCCTGAAATCCATACTAAAACACAGAAACTCGGCCAGCATTCCAACGGTTGCTAGCAAAAGCATCAGGAAAAATCCAGGAAAAATTGAGCAGAACAAACCAAGAAAGTCTCTGAAAATTGGCACTAAGAAAGGAAAAATGCCCTAAGAATCAAGTTGAAAATGAGCCCAAAATTCCAAACATTTGAACTAGAACACCCCAAAGCTTTCAAAATTCCAGGCGTTATTGGGAAAAACATCTGGAAAACCCAGGAAAAACTCTTCCTTAAAAACAGGAAAATTCTTTTAAAATTCACACTGAGAAACACAAAAATCCACAACTAATTGCACCAAAACATGGCCAGAGAAACAACTAACATCTGCACAAAAAACCAAAAAATGGCCCCAAAATCCAGTGAGATTCCAGGAATTTCTGAGGAAAAAACTGGGAAAGTGAATGGGCAAAATATCTGGGCGAAAATAAAATGGCCCCAAATGCCTGGAAATCACACCAAAAATGGCCCAAAAGCTCCTGAAATCCATACTAAAACACAGAAACTCGGCCAACATTCCAACAGTTGCTAGCAAAAGCATCAGGAAAAATCCAGGAAAAATTGATCCAAACAAACCAGGAAAGTCTCTGAAAATTGGCACTAAGAAAGGAAAAATGCCCTAAGAATCAAGTTGAAAATGAGCCCAAAATTCCAAACATTTGAACTAGAACACCCCAAAGCTTTCAAAATTCCGGGCGTTATTGGGAAAAATCATCTGGCAAACCCAGGAAAAACTCTTCCTTAAAAAAAGAAAATTCTTTTAAATTTGAACTGACAAATTCAAAAATTGTATAGAAATTCCACCAAAAGATGGCAGGAAAAACTCCTAATATCTGCACAAAAAACCAAGAAAATGGCCCCAAAATCCAGTGAGATTCCAGGAATTTCTGAGGAAAAAACTGGGAAAGTGAGTGGGCAAAATATCTGGAGGAACTGCGACTTAAAATGGCCTCAAAAGCCTGGAAATCACACCAAAAATGGCCCAAAAGCTCCTGAAATCCATACTAAAACACAGAAACTCGGCCAACATTCCAATGGTTGCTAGCAAAAGCATCAGGAAAAATCCAGGAAAAATTGAGCGGAACAAACCAGGAAAGTCTCTGAAAATTGGCACTAAGAAAGGAAAAATGCCCTAAGAATCAAGTTGAAAATGAGCCCAAAATTCCAAACATTTGAACTAGAACACCCCAAAGCTTTCAAAATTCCAGGCGTTATTGGGAAAAACATCTGGAAAACCCAGGAAAAACTCTTCCTTTAAAACAGGATAAATTCTTTTAAAATTCACACTGAGAAACACAAAAATGCCTAGTAATTCCACAAAAACATGGCCAGAAAAACTCCTAACATCTGCACAAAAAACCAAAAAATGGCCCCAAAATCCAGTGAGATTCCAGGAATTTCTGAGGAAAACTGGGAAAGTGAGTGGGCAAAATATCTGGAGGAAATGCGACTTAAAATGGCCCCAAAAGCCTGGAAATCACATGAAAAATGGCCCAAAAGCTCCTGAAATCCATACTAAAACACAGAAACTCGGCCAACATTCCAACGGTTGCTAGCAAAAGCATCAGGAAAAATCCAGGAAAAATTGAGCAGAACAAACCAAGATAGTCTCTGAAAATTGGCACTAAGAAAGGAAAAATGCCCTAAGAATCAAGTTGAAAATGAGCCCAAAATTCCAAACATTTGAACTAGAACACCCCAAAGCTTTCAAAATTCCAGGCGTTATTGGGAAAAACATCTGGAAAACCCAGGAAAAACTCTTCCAAAAAACAGGAAAATTCTTTTGAAATTCACACTGACAAACTCAAAATTGCCTAGAAATTGCACCAAAAATGGCCAGAGAAACAACTAATATCTGCACAAAAAACCAAAAATGGCCCCAAAATCCAGTGAGATTCCAGGAATTTCTGAGGAAAAACTGGGAAAGTGAGCGGGCAAAATATCTGGAGGAAATGCGACTTAAAATGGCCCCAAAAGCCTGGAAATCACACGAAAAATGGCCCAAAAGCTCCTGAAATCCATGCTAAAACACAGAAACTCGGTCAACATTCCAACGGTTGCTAGCAAAAGCATCAGGAAAAATCCAGGAAAAATTGAGCAGAACAAACCAAGATAGTCTCTGAACTTTGGCACCAAGAAAGGAAAAATGCCCTAAGAATCACAATGAAAATGAGTCCAAAATTCCAAACATTTGAACTAGAACACCCCAAAGCTTTCAAAATTCCAGGCGTTATTGGGAAAAACATCTGGAAAACCCAGGAAAAACTCTTCCTTTAAAACGGATAAATTCTTGTAATATTCACACTGCGAAACACAAAAATGCTCTAGTAATTCCACCAAAACATGGCCAGAAAAACTCCAAACATCTGCACAAAAAGCCAAAAAAATGGCCTCAAATTCCAGTGAGATTTCAGGAATTTCTGAGGAAAATCTGGGAAAGTGAGTGGGCAAAATATCTGGAGGAACTGCGACTTAAAATGGCCCCAAAAGCCTGGAAATCACATGAAAAATGGTCCAAAAGCTCCTGAAATCCATACTGAAACACAGAAACTCGGTCAACATTCCAACGGTTGCTAGCAAAAGCATCAGGAAAAATCCAGGAAAAATTGAGCAGAACAAGCCAAGATAGTCTCTGAAAATTGGCACTAAGAAAGGAAAAATGCCCTAAGAATCAAGTTGAAAATGAGCCCAAAATTCCAAACATTTGAACTAGAACACCCCAAAGCTTTCAAAATTCCAAGCATTATTGGGAAAAACATCTGGAAAACCCAGGAAAAACCCTTCCTTAAAAACAGGAAAATTCTTGTAAAATTTGCATTGACAAAATCAAAAATTGCCTAGAAATTGCACCCAAAATGGCCAGTAAAACTCCTAATATCTGCACAAAAAGCCAAAAAAATGGCCCCAAAATCCAGTGAGATTCCAGGAATTTCTGAGGAAAAAACTGGGAACGGGAGTGACCAAAATATCTGGAGGAAATGCGACTTTAAATGGCCCAAAAAGCCTGGAAATAGCAGGAAAAATGGCCCAAAAGCTCCTGAAATCCATACTAAAACACAGAAACTCGGTCAACATTACAACGGTTGCTAGCAAAAGCATCAGGAAAAATCCAGGAAAAATTGAGCAGAACGAACCAAGATAGTCTCTGAACATTGGCACTAAGAAAGGAAAAATGCCCTAAGAATCACAATGAAAATGAGTCCAAAATTCCAAACATTTGAACTAGAACACCCCAAAGTTTTCAAAATTCCAGGCATTATTGGGATAAACATCTGGAAGACCCAGGAAAAACTCTTACTTTAAAACGGATAAATTCTTTTAAAATTATCACTGACAAACTCAAAAATTGCCTAGAAATTGCGCCCAAAAATGGCCAGAAAAACTCCAAACATCTGCACAAAAAACCAAAAAAATGGCTTAAAATCCAGTGAGATTCCAGGAATTTCTGAGGAAAAAACTGGGAAAGTGAGTGGGCAAAATATCTGGAGGAAATGCGACTTAAAATGCCCCAAAAGCTCCTGAAATCACACCAAAAATGGCCCAAAAGCTCCTGAAATCCATACTAAAACACAGAAACTCGGCCAGCATTCCAACGGTTGCTAGCAAAAGCATCAGGAAAAATCCAGGAAAAATTGAGCAGAACAAACCAAGATAGTCTCTGAAAATTGGCACCAAGAAAGGAAAAATGCCCTAAGAATCAAGTTGAAAATGAGCCCAAAATTCCAAACATTTGAACTAGAACACCCCAAAGCTTTCAAAATTCCAGGCGTTATTGGGAAAAACATCTGGAAAACCCAGGAAAAACTCTTCCTTAAAAACAGGAAAATTCTTTTAAAATTCACACTGAGAAACACAAAAATCCACAACTAATTGCACCAAAACATGGCCAGAGAAACAACTAACATCTGCACAAAAAACAAAAAAAATGGCCCCAAAATCCAGTGAGATTCCAGGAATTTCTGAGGAAAAACTGGGAAAGTGAGTGGGCAAAATATCTGGAGGAACTGCGACTTAAAATGCCCCAAAAAGCCTGAAATCACACCAAAAATGGTCCAAAAGCTCCTGAAATCCATACTGAAACACAGAAACTCGGTCAACATTCCAACGGTTGCTAGCAAAAGCATCAGGAAAAATCCAGGAAAAATTGAGCAGAACAAACCAAGATAGTCTCTGAACTTTGGCACCAAGAAAGGAAAAATGCCCTAAGAATCACAATGAAAATGAGTCCAAAATTCCAAACATTTGAACTAGAACACCCCAAAGCTTTCAAAATTCCAGGCGTTATTGGGAAAAACATCTGGAAAACCCAGGAAAAACTCTTCCTTTAAAACGGATAAATTCTTGTAATATTCACACTGCGAAACACAAAAATGCTCTAGTAATTCCACAAAAACATGGCCAGAAAAACTCCAAACATCTGCACAAAAAACCAAAAAAATGGCCCCAAATTCCAGTGAGATTTCAGGAATTTCTGAGGAAAATCTGGGAAAGTGAGTGGGCAAAATATCTGGAGGAAATGCGACTTAAAATGGCCCCAAAAGCCTGGAAATCACACCAAAAATGGTCCAAAAGCTCCTGAAATCCATACTGAAACACAGAAACTCGGTCAACATTCCAACGGTTGCTAGCAAAAGCATCAGGAAAAATCCAGGAAAAATTGAGCAGAACAAGCCAAGATAGTCTCTGAAAATTGGCACTAAGAAAGGAAAAATGCCCTAAGAATCAAGTTGAAAATGAGCCCAAAATTCCAAACATTTGAACTAGAACACCCCAAAGCTTTCAAAATTCCAAGCATTATTGGGAAAAACATCCGGAAAACCCAGGAAAAACCCTTCCTTAAAAACAGGAAAATTCTTGTAAAATTTGCATTGACAAAATCAAAAATTGCCTAGAAATTGCACCCAAAATGGCCAGTAAAACTCCTAATATCTGCACAAAAAGCCAAAAAAATGGCCCCAAAATCCAGTGAGATTCCAGGAATTTCTGAGGAAAAAACTGGGAAAGTGAGCGGGCAAAATATCTGGAGTAAATGCGACTTAAAATGGCCCCAAAAGCCTGGAAATCACACGAAAAATGGCCCAAAAGCTCCTGAAATCCATACTAAAACACAGAAACTCGGTCAACATTCCAACGGTTGCTAGCAAAAGCATCAGGAAAAATCCAGGAAAAATTGAGCAGAACAAACCAAGATAGTCTCTGAACATTGGCACTAAGAAAGGAAAAATGCCCTAAGAATCACAATGAAAATGAGTCCAAAATTCCAAACATTTGAACTAGAACACCCCAAAGTTTTCAAAATTCCAGGCATTATTGGGAAAAACATCTGGAAAACCCAGGAAAAACTCTTCCTTTAAAACGGATAAATTCTTTTAAAATTATCACTGACAAACACAAAAATGCTCTAGTAATTCCACCAAAAAATGGCCAGAAAAACTCCAAACATCTGCACAAAAAACCAAAAAAATGGCCTCAAAATCCAGTGAGATTCCAGGAATTTCTGAGGAAAAACTGGGAAAGTGAGTGGGCAAAATATCTGGAGGAAATGCGACTTAAAATGGCCCCAAAAGCCTGAAATCACATGAAAAATGGTCCAAAAGCTCCTGAAATCCATACTAAAACACAGAAACTCGGCCAACATTCCAACGGTTGCTAGCAAAAGCATCAGGAAAAATCCAGGAAAAATTGAGCAGAACAAACCAAGATAGTCTCTGAAAATTGGCACTAAGAAAGGAAAAATGCCCTAAGAATCAAGTTGAAAATGAGCCCAAAATTCCAAACATTTGAACTAGAACACCTAAAGCTTTCAAAATTCCAAGCATTATTGGGAAAAACATCTGGAAAACCCAGGAAAAACTCTTCCTTAAAAACAGGAAAATTCTTGTAAAATTTGCATTGACAAAATCAAAATTGCCTAGAAATTGCACCCAAAAATGGCCAGTAAAACTCCTAATATCTGCACAAAAACCAAAAAAATGGCCCCAAAATCCAGTGAGATTCCAGGAATTTCTGAGGAAAAAAACTGGGAAAGTGAGTGGGCAAAATATCTGGAGGAAATGCGACTTAAAATGGCCCAAAAAGCCTGAAATCACACACAAAAATGGCCCAAAAGCTCCTGAAATCCATACTAAAACACAGAAACTCGGCCAACATTCCAACGGTTGCTAGCAAAAGCATCAGGAAAATCCAGGAAAAATTGAGCAGAACAAACCAAGATAGTCTCTGAAAATTGGCACCAAGAAAGGAAAAATGCCCTAAGAATCAAGTTGAAAATGAGCCCAAAATTCCAAACATTTGAACTAGAACACCCCAAAGCTTTCAAAATTCCAGGCATTATTGGGAAAAACATCTGGAAAACCCAGGAAAAACTCTTCCTTTTAAACAGGAAAATTCTTTTAAAATTTGCATTGACAAAATCAAAAATTGCCTAGAAATTGCACCCAAAACATGGCCAGAAAAACTCCAAACATCTGCACAAAAAACAAAAAAATGGCCCCAAAATCCAGTGAGATTCCAGGAATTTCTGAGGAAAAACTGGGAAAGTGAGTGGGCAAAATATCTGGAGGAACTGCGACTTAAAATGCCCCAAAAGCTCCTGAAATCACACCAAAAATGGTCCAAAAGCTCCTGAAATCCATACTGAAACACAGAAACTCGGTCAACATTCCAACGGTTGCTAGCAAAAGCATCAGGAAAAATCCAGGAAAAATTGAGCAGAACAAACCAAGATAGTCTCTGAAAATTGGCACTAAGAAAGGAAAAATGCCCTAAGAATCAAATTGAAAATGAGCCCAAAATTCCAAACATTTGAACTAGAACACCCCAAAGCTTTCAAAATTCCAGGCGTTATTGGGAAAAACATCTGAAAACCCAGGAAAAACTCTTCCTTAAAAACAGGAAAATTCTTTTAAATTTGCACTGACAAAATCAAAAATTGCCTAGAAATTCCACCAAAAGATGGCCAGAAAAACTCCTAACATCTGCACAAAAACCAAAAATGGCCCCAAAATCCAGTGAGATTCCAGGAATTTCTGAGGAAAAAACTGGGAAAGTGAGTGGGCAAAATATCTGGAGGAAATGCGACTTAAAATGGCCCCAAAAGCCTGGAAATCACACCAAAAATGGTCCAAAAGCTCCTGAAATCCATACTAAAACACAGAAACTCGGCCAACATTCCAACGGTTGCTAGCAAAAGCATCAGGAAAATCCAGGAAAAATTGATCCAAACAAACCAGGAAAGTCTTTGAAAATTGGCACTAAGAAAGGAAAAATGCCCTAAGAATCAAGTTGAAAATGAGCCCAAAATTCCAAACATTTGAACTAGAACACCCCAAAGCTTTCAAAATTCCAGGCGTTATTGGGAAAAATCATCTGGCAAACCCAGGAAAAACTCTTCCTTAAAAAAAGAAAATTCTTTTAAATTTGCACTGACAAATTCAAAAATTGTATAGAAATTCCACCAAAAGATGGCAGGAAAAACTCCTAATATCTGCACAAAAAACCAAGAAAATGGCCCCAAAATCCAGTGAGATTCCAGGAATTTCTGAGGAAAAAACTGGGAAAGTGAGTGGGCAAAATATCTGGAGGAAATGCGTCTTAAAATGCCACAAAAGCTCCTGAAATCACACCAAAAATGGCCAAAAAGCTCATGAAATCCATACTAAAACACAGAAACTCGGCCAACATTCCAATGGTTGCTAGCAAAAGCATCAGGAAAAATCCAGGAAAAATTGAGCCGAACAAACCAGGAAAGTCTCTGAAAATTTGCACTAAGAAAGGAAAAATGCCCTAAGAATCAAGTTGAAAATGAGCCCAAAATTCCAAACATTTGAACTAGAACACCCCAAAGCTTTCAAAATTCCAGGCGTTATTGGGAAAAATCATCTGGAAAACCCAGGAAAAACTCTTCCTTAAAAACAGGAAAATTCTTTTAAATTTGCACTGACAAACATCAAAAATTGCCTAGAAATTCCACCAAAACATGGCCAGAAAACTCCTAACATCTGCACAAAAAACCAAAAAAATGGCCCCAAAATCCAGTGAGATTCCAGGAATTTCTGAGGAAAAAACTGGGAAAGTGATGGGCAAAATATCTGGAGGAAATGCGACTTAAAAATGGCCCCAAAAGCCTGAAATCACACCAAAAATGGTCCAAAAGCTCCTGAAATCCATACTAAAACACAGAAACTCGGCCAACATTCCAACAGTTGCTAGCAAAAGCATCAGGGAAAAATCCAGGAAAAATTGAGCGGAACAAACCAGGAAAGTCTCTGAAAATTGGCACTAAGAAAGGAAAAATGCCCTAAGAATCAAGTTGAAAATGAGCCCAAAATTCCAAACATTTGAACTAGAACACCCCAAAGCTTTCAAAATTCCAGGCATTATTGGGAAAAACATCTGGAAAACCCAGGAAAAACTCTTCCTTAAAAACAGGAAAATTCTTTAAAATTTGCACTGACAAACACAAAATTGCCTAGAAATTGCGCCCAAAAGATGGCCAGAAAACTCCTAACATCTGCACAAAAACAAAAAAATGGCCCCAAAATCCAGTGAGATTCCAGGAATTTCTGAGGAAAAACTGGGAAAGTGAATGGGCAAAATATCTGGAGGAAATGCGACTTAAAATGCCACAAAAGCTCCTGAAATCACACCAAAAATGGCCCAAAAGCTCCTGAAATCCATACTAAAACACAGAAACTCGGCCAACATTCCAACGGTTGCTAGCAAAAGCATCAGGAAAAATCCAGGAAAAATTGAGCAGAACAAACCAAGAAAGTCTCTGAAAATTGGCACTAAGAAAGGAAAAATGCCCTAAGAATCAAGTTGAAAATGAGCCCAAAATTCCAAACATTTGAACTAGAACACCCCAAAGCTTTCAAAATTCCAGGCGTTATTGGGAAAAACATCTGGAAAACCCAGGAAAAACTCTTCCTTAAAAACAGGAAAATTCTTTTAAAATTCACACTGAGAAAGACAAAAATCCACAACTAATTGCACCAAATCATGACCAGAGAAACAACTAACATCTGCACAAAAAACCAAAAAATGGCCCAAAAATCCAGTGAGATTCCAGGAATTTCTGAGGAAAAAACTGGGAAAGTGAATGGGCAAAATATCTGGACGAACTGCGACTTAAAATGGCCCCAAATGCCTGAAATCACACGAAAATGGTCCAAAAGCTCCTGAAATCCATACTAAAACATATAGAAACTCGGCCAACATTCCAACGGTTGCTAGCAAATGCATCAGGAAAAATCCAGGAAAAATTGATCCAAACAAACCAGGGAAGTCTCTGAAAATTGGCACTAAGAAAGGAAAAATGCCCTAAGAATCAAGTTGAAAATGAGCCCAAAATTCCAAACATTTGAACTAGAACACCCCAAAGCTTTCAAAATTCCAAGCATTATTGGGAAAACATCTGAAAACCCAGGAAAACCCTTCCTTTAAAAAAAAACAGGAAAATTCTTTGTAATATTTGCATTGACAAAATCAAAAATTGCCTAGAAATTGCACCCAAAACATGGCCAGTAAAACTCCTAATATCTGCACAAAAAACCAAAAATGGCCCCAAAATCCAGTGAGATTCCAGGAATTTCTGAGGAAAAACTGGGAAAGTGAGTGGGCAAAATATCTGGAGGAAATGCGATGAAAAATGGCCCAAAAAGTTCCTGAAATCACAACAAAAATGGCCCAAAAGCTCCTGAAATCCATACTAAACACAGAAACTCGGTCAACATTCCAACGGTTGCTAGCAAAAGCATCAGGAAAATCCAGGAAAAATTGAGCAGAACAAACCAAGATAGTCTCTGAAAATTGGCACCAAGAAAGGAAAAATGCCCTAAGAATCACAATGAAAATGAGTCCAAAATTCCAAACATTTGAACTAGAACACCCCAAAGCTTTCAAAATTCCAGGCGTTATTGGGAAAACATCTGGAAAACCCAGGAAAAACTCTTCTTTTAAAAAAGAAAATCTTTAAATTTGCTCTGACAAAATCAAAAATTGCCTAGAAATTCCACGAAAAGATGGCGAGCAAAACTCCTAACATCTGCACAAAAAACCAAAACATTGGCCCCAAAATCCAGTGAGATTCCAGGAATTTCTGAGGAAAAAACTGGGAAATTGAGTGGGCAAAATATCTGGAGGAAATGCGACTTAAAATGGCCCCAAAAGCCTGAAATCACACCAAAATGGTCCAAAAGCTCCTGAAATCCATACTAAAACACAGAAACTCGGTCAACATTCCAACAGTTGCTAGCAAAAGCATCAGGAAAATCCAGGAAAAATTGAGCAGAACAAACCAGGAAAGTCTTTGAAAATTGGCACTAAGAAAGGAAAAATGCCCTAAGAATCAAGTTGAAAATGAGCCCAAAATTCCAAACATTTGAACTAGAACACCCCAAAGCTTTCAAAATTCCAGGCGTTATTGGGAAAATCATCTGGCAAACCCAGGAAAAACTCTTCCTTAAAAAAAGAAAATCTTTTAAATTTGCACTGACAAAATCAAAAATTGTATAGAAATTCCACCAAAAGATGGCAGGAAAACTCCTAACATCTGCACAAAAACCAAGAAAATGGCCCCAAAATCCAGTGAGATTCCAGGAATTTCTGAGGAAAAACTGGGAAAGTGAGTGGGCAAAATATCTGGAGGAAATGCGACTTAAAATGGCCCCAAAAGCTCCTGAAATCACACCAAAAATGGCCAAAAGCTCCTGAAATCCATACTAAAAACACAGAAACTCGGCCAACATTCCAATGGTTGCTAGCAAAAGCATCAGGAAAAATCCAGGAAAAATTGATCCAAACAAACCAGGAAAGTCTCTGAAAATTGGCACTAAGAAAGGAAAAATGCCCTAAGAATCAAGTTGAAAATGAGCCCAAAATTCCAAACATTTGAACTAGAACACCCCAAAGCTTTCAAAATTCCGGGCGTTATTGGGAAAAATCATCTGGCAAACCCAGGAAAAACTCTTCCTTAAAAACAGGAAAATTCTTTTAAAATTTGCACTGACAAACACAAAAATCCACAAGAAATTCCACCAAAACATGGCCAGAAAACAACTAACATCTGCACAAAAAACCAAAAAATGGCCCCAAAATCCAGTGAGATTCCAGGAATTTCTGAGGAAAAACTGGGAAAGTGAGTGGGCAAAATATCTGGAGGAACTGCGACTTAAAATGGCCCCAAAAGCCTGGAAATCACACGAAAAATGGTCCAAAAGCTCCTGAAATCCATACTAAAACACAGAAACTCGGCCAGCATTCCAACGGTTGCTAGCAAAAGCATCAGGAAAAATCCAGGAAAAATTGAGCGGAACAAACCAAGATAGTCTCTGAAAATTGGCACTAAGAAAGGAAAAATGCCCTAAGAATCAAGTTGAAAATGAGCCCAAAATTCCAAACATTTGAACTAGAACACCCCAAAGCTTTCAAAATTCCAGGCGTTATTGGGAAAACATCTGGAAAACCCAGGAAAAACTCTTCTTTAAAAACAGGAAAATTCTTTTAAATTTGCATTGACAAAATCAAAATTGCCTAGAAATTGCACCCAAAACATGGCCAGTAAAACTCCTAATATCTGCACAAAAACAAAAAAAAATGGCCCCAAAATCCAGTGAGATTCCAGGAATTTCTGAGGAAAAACTGGGAAAGTGAGGGCAAAATATCTGGAGTAAATGCGATGAAAAATGGCCCCAAAAGTTCCTGAAATCACACCAAAAATGGTCCAAAAGCTCCTGAAATCCATACTAAAACACAGAAACTCGGCCAACATTCCAACGGTTGCTAGCAAAAGCATCAGGAAAATCCAGGAAAAATTGAGCAGAACAAACCAGGAAAGTCTCTGAAAATTGGCACTAAGAAAGGAAAATGCCCTAAGAATCGAGTTGAAAATGAGCCCAAAATTCCAAACATTTGAACTAGAACACCCCAAAGTTTTCAAAATTCCAGGCATTATTGGGAAAAACATCTGAAAACCCAGGAAAAACTCTTCCTTAAAAACGGATAAATTCTTTTAAAATTATCACTGACAAACTCAAAAATTGCCTAGAAATTGCACCAAAACATGGCCAGAAAAACTCCAAACATCTGCACAAAAACAAAAAAATGGCCCCAAAATCCAGTGAGATTCCAGGAATTTCTGAGGAAAAACTGGGAAAGTGAGTGGGCAAAATATCTGGAGGAAATGCGACTTAAAATGGCCCCAAAAGCTCCTGAAATCACACCAAAAATGGCCCAAAAGCTCCTGAAATCCATACTAAAACACAGAAACTCGGTCAACATTCCAACGGTTGCTAGCAAAAGCATCAGGAAAAATCCAGGAAAAATTGAGCAGAACAAACCAAGATAGTCTCTGAACTTTGGCACCAAGAAAGGAAAAATGCCCTAAGAATCACAATGAAAATGAGTCCAAAATTCCAAACATTTGAACTAGAACACCCCAAAGCTTTCAAAATTCCAGGCGTTATTGGGAAAAACATCTGGAAAACCCAGGAAAAACTCTTCTTTTAAAAAAAGAAAAATCTTTTAAATTTGCTCTGACAAAATCAAAAATTGCCTAGAAATTCCACGAAAAGATGGCGAGCAAAACTCCTAACATCTGCACAAAAAACCAAAACATTGGCCCCAAAATCCAGTGAGATTCCAGGAATTTCTGAGGAAAAAACTGGGAAATTGTGTGGGCAAAATATCTGGAGGAAATGCGACTTAAAATGGCCCCAAAAGCCTGGAAATCACACCAAAAATGGTCCAAAAGCTCCTGAAATCCATACTAAAACACAGAAACTCGGCCAACATTCCAACAGTTGCTAGCAAAAGCATCAGGAAAAATCCAGGAAAAATTGAGCAGAACAAACCAGGAAAGTCTTTGAAAATTGGCACTAAGAAAGGAAAAATGCCCTAAGAATCAAGTTGAAAATGAGCCCAAAATTCCAAACATTTGAACTAGAACACCCCAAAGCTTTCAAAATTCCAGGCGTTATTGGGAAAAATCATCTGGCAAACCCAGGAAAAACTCTTCCTTAAAAAAAGAAAATTCTTTTAAATTTGCACTGACAAATTCAAAAATTGTATAGAAATTCCACCAAAAGATGGCAGGAAAAACTCCTAATATCTGCACAAAAAACCAAGAAAATGGCCCCAAAATCCAGTGAGATTCCAGGAATTTCTGAGGAAAAAACTGGGAAAGTGAGTGGGCAAAATATCTGGAGGAAATGCGTCTTAAAATGCCACAAAAGCTCCTGAAATCACACCAAAAATGGCCAAAAAGCTCATGAAATCCATACTAAAACACAGAAACTCGGCCAACATTCCAATGGTTGCTAGCAAAAGCATCAGGAAAAATCCAGGAAAAATTGAGCGGAACAAACCAGGAAAGTCTCTGAAAATTGGCACTAAGAAAGGAAAAATGCCCTAAGAATCAAGTTGAAAATGAGCCCAAAATTCCAAACATTTGAACTAGAACACCCCAAAGCTGTCAAAATTCCAGGCGTTATTGGGAAAAATCATCTGGCAAACCCAGGAAAAACTCTTCCTTAAAAACAGGAAAATTCTTTTAAAATTCACACTGAGAAACACAAAAATCCACAACTAATTGCACCAAAACATGGCCAGAGAAACAACTAACATCTGCACAAAAAACCAAAAAATGGCCCCAAAATCCAGTGAGATTCCAGGAATTTCTGAGGAAAAAACTGGGAAAGTGAATGGGCAAAATATCTGGACGAACTGCGACTTAAAATGGCCCCAAAAGCGTGGAAATCACACGAAAAATGGTCCAAAAGCTCCTGAAATCCATACTAAAACACAGAAACTCGGCCAGCATTCCAACGGTTGCTAGCAAAAGCATCAGGAAAAATCCAGGAAAAATTGAGCGGAACAAACCAAGATAGTCTCTGAAAATTGGCACTAAGAAAGGAAAAATGCCCTAAGAATCAAGTTGAAAATGAGCCCAAAATTCCAAACATTTGAACTGGAACACCCCAAAGCTTTCAAAATTCCAAGCGTTATTGGGAAAAACATCTGGAAAACCCAGGAAAAACCCTTCCTTAAAAACAGGAAAATTCTTGTAATATTTGCATTGACAAAATCAAAAATTGCCTAGAAATTGCACCCAAAACATGGCCAGTAAAACTCCTAATATCTGCACAAAAAACCAAAAAAATGGCCCCAAAATCCAGTGAGATTCCAGGAATTTCTGAGGAAAAAACTGGGAAAGTGAGTGGGCAAAATATCTGGAGTAAATGCGATGAAAAATGGCCCAAAAAGTTCCTGAAATCACACCAAAAATGGCCCAAAAGCTCCTGAAATCCATACTAAAACACAGAAACTCGGCCAACATTCCAACGGTTGCTAGCAAAAGCATCAGGAAAAATCCAGGAAAAATTGAGCGGAACAAACCAGGAAAGTCTCTGAAAATTGGCACTAAGAAAGGAAAAATGCCCTAAGAATCGAGTTGAAAATGAGCCCAAAATTCCAAACATTTGAACTAGAACACCCCAAAGTTTTCAAAATTCCAGGCATTATTGGAAAAACATCTGGAAAACCCAGGAAAAACTCTTCCTTTAAAACGGATAAATTCTTTTAAAATTATCACTGACAAACTCAAAAATTGCCTAGAAATTGCGCCCAAAAATGGCCAGAAAAACTCCAAACATCTGCACAAAAAACAAAAAAAATGGCATAAAAATCCAGTGAGATTCCAGGAATTTCTGAGGAAAAAACTGGGAAAGTGAGTGGGCAAAATATCTGGAGGAAATGCGACTTAAAATGCCACAAAAGCTCCTGAAATCACACCAAAAATGGCCCAAAAGCTCCTGAAATCCATACTAAAACAAAGAAACTCGGCCAGCATTCCAACGGTTGCTAGCAAAAGCATCAGGAAAAATCCAGGAAAAATTGAGCAGAACAAACCAAGATAGTCTCTGAAAATTGGCACTAAGAAAGGAAAAATGCCCTAAGAATCAAGTTGAAAATGAGCCCAAAATTCCAAACATTTGAACTAGAACACCCCAAAGCTTTCAAAATTCCAGGCGTTATTGGGAAAAACATCTGGAAAACCCAGGAAAAACTCTTCCTTAAAAACAGGAAAATTCTTTTAAAATTCACACTGAGAAACACAAAAATCCACAACTAATTGCACCAAAACATGGCCAGAGAAACAACTGACATCTGCACAAAAAACCAAAAAATGGCCCAAAATCCAGTGAGATTCCAGGAATTTCTGAGGAAAAAACTGGGAAAGTGAATGGGCAAAATATCTGGACGAACTGCGACTTAAAATGGCCCCAAAAGCCTGGAAATCACACGAAAAATGGTCCAAAAGCTCCTGAAATCCATACTAAAATATAGAAACTCGGCCAACATTCCAACGGTTGCTAGCAAATGCATCAGGAAAAATCCAGGAAAAATTGATCCAAACAAACCAGGGAAGTCTCTGAAAATTGGCACTAAGAAAGGAAAAATGCCCTAAGAATCAAGTTGAAAATGAGCCCAAAATTCCAAACATTTGAACTAGAACACCCCAAAGCTTTCAAAATTCCAAGCATTATTGGGAAAAATATCTGGAAAACCCAGGAAAAACCCTTCCTTAAAAACAGGAAAATTCTTGTAATATTTGCATTGACAAAATCAAAAATTGCCTAGAAATTGCACCCAAAACATGGCCAGTAAAACTCCTAATATCTGCGCAAAAAACCAAAAAAATGGCCCCAAAATCCAGTGAGATTCCAGGAATTTCTGAGGAAAAAACTGGGAAAGTGAGTGGGCAAAATATCTGGAGGAAATGCGATGAAAAATGGCCCAAAAAGCTCCTGAAATCACACGAAAAATGGCCCAAAAGCTCCTGAAATCCATACTAAAACACAGAAACTCGGTCAACATTCCAACGGTTGCTAGCAAAAGCATCAGGAAAAATCCAGGAAAAATTGAGCAGAACAAACCAAGATAGTCTCTGAACTTTGGCACCAAGAAAGGAAAAATGCCCTAAGAATCACAATGAAAATGAGTCCAAAATTCCAAACATTTGAACTAGAACACCCCAAAGCTTTCAAAATTCCAGGCGTTATTGGGAAAAACATCTGGAAAACCCAGGAAAAACTCTTCTTTTAAAAAAAGAAAAATCTTTTAAATTTGCTCTGACAAAATCAAAAATTGCCTAGAAATTCCACGAAAAGATGGCGAGCAAAACTCCTAACATCTGCACAAAAAACCAAAACATTGGCCCCAAAATCCAGTGAGATTCCAGGAATTTCTGAGGAAAAAACTGGGAAAGTGAGTGGGCAAAATATCTGGAGTAAATGCGATGAAAAATGGCCCAAAAAGTTCCTGAAATCACACCAAAAATGGCCCAAAAGCTCCTGAAATCCATACTAAAACACAGAAACTCGGCCAACATTCCAACGGTTGCTAGCAAAAGCATCAGGAAAAATCCAGGAAAAATTGATCCAAACAAACCAGGAAAGTCTCTGAAAATTGGCACTAAGAAAGGAAAAATGCCCTAAGAATCAAGTTGAAAATGAGCCCAAAATTCCAAACATTTGAACTAGAACACCCCAAAGCTTTCAAAATTCCAGGCGTTATTGGGAAAAACATCTGGAAAACCCAGGAAAAACTCTTCTTTTAAAAAAAGAAAAATCTTTTAAATTTGCGCTGACAAAATCAAAAATTGCCTAGAAATTCCACGAAATGATGGCCAGAAAAACTCCTAACATCTGCACAAAAAACCAAAAAAATGGCCCCAAAATCCAGTGAGATTCCAGGAATTTCTGAGGAAAAAACTGGGAAAGTGAGTGGGCAAAATATCTGGAGGAAATGCGACTTAAAATGGCCCCAAAAGCCTGGAAATCACACCAAAAATGGCCCAAAAGCTCCTGAAATCCATACTAAAACACAGAAACTCGGCCAACATTCCAACAGTTGCTAGCAAATGCATCAGGAAAAATCCAGGAAAAATTGATCCAAACAAACCAGGAAAGTCTCTGAAAATTGGCACTAAGAAAGGAAAAATGCCCTAAGAATCAAATTGAAAATGAGTCCAAAATTCCAAACATTTGAACTAGAACACCCCAAAGCTTTCAAAATTCCAGGCGTTATTGGGAAAAATCATCTGGAAAACCCAGGAAAAACTCTTCTTTAAAAAAAGAAAATTCTTTTAAATTTGCACTGACAAACTCAAAAATTGTATAGAAAATCCACCAAAAGATGGCAGAAAAACTCCTAATATCTGCACAAAAAACCAAGAAAATGGCCCCAAAATCCAGTGAGATTCCAGGAATTTCTGAGGAAAAGACTGGGAAAGTGAGCGGGCAAAATATCTGGAGGAAATGCGACTTAAAATGGCCCCAAAAGCCTGGAAATCACACCAAAAATGGCCCAAAAGCTCCTGAAATCCATACTAAAACACAGAAACTCGGCCAGCATTCCAACGGTTGCTAGCAAAAGCATCAGGAAAAATCCAGGAAAAATTGAGCGGAACAAACCAAGATAGTCTCTGAAAATTGGCACCAAGAAAGGAAAAATGCCCTAAGAATCAAGTTGAAAATGAGCCCCAAATTCCAAACATTTGAACTAGAACACCCCAAAGCTTTCAAAATTCCAGGCGTTATTGGGAAAAACATCTGGAAAATCCAGGAAAAACTCTTCCATAAAACAGGAAAATTCTTTTAAAATTCATACTGAGAAACAAAAAAATCCACAACTAATTGCACCAAAACATGGCCAGAGAAACTCCTAACATCTGCACAAAAAACCAAAAAAAGGCCCCGAATTCCAGTGAGATTTCAGGAATTTCTGAGGAAAAACTGGGAAAGTGAGTGGGCAAAATATCTGGAGGAACTGCGACTTAAAATGGCCCCAAAAGCCTGGAAATCACACGAAAAATGGTCCAAAAGCTCCTGAAATCCATACTGAAACACAGAAACTCGGTCAACATTCCAACGGTTGCTAGCAAAAGCATCAGGAAAAATCCAGGAAAAATTGAGCATAACAAACCAAGATAGTCTCTGAACTTTGGCACCAAGAAAGGAAAAATGCCCTAAGAATCACAATGAAAATGAGTCCAAAATTCCAAACATTTGAACTAGAACACCCCAAAGCTTTCAAAATTCCAGGCGTTATTGGGAAAAACATCTGGAAAACCCAGGAAAAACCCTTCCTTCAAAACAGGAAAATTCTTGCAATATACACACTGCGAAACACAAAAATGCTCTAGTAATTCCACAAAAACATGGCCAGAAAAACTCCAAACATCTGCACAAAAAACCAAAAAAATGGCCCCAAATTCCAGTGAGATTCCAGGAATTTCTGAGGAAAATCTGGGAAAGTGAGTGGGCAAAATATCAGGAGGAAATGCGACTTAAAATGGCCCCAAAAAGCCTGGAAACCACACCAAAAATGGCCCAAAAGCTCCTGAAATCCATACTAAAACACAGAAACTCGGCCAGCATTCCAACGGTTGCTAGCAAAAGCATCAGGAAAAATCCAGGAAAAATTGAGCGGAACAAACCAAGATAGTCTCTGAAAATTGGCACTAAGAAAGGAAAAATGCCCTAAGAATCAAGTTGAAAATGAGCCCAAAATTCCAAACATTTCAACTAGAACACCCCAAAGCTTTCAAAATTCCAGGCGTTATTGGGAAAAAAAATCTGTAAAACCCAGGAAAAACTCTTCCTTAAAAAAAGAAAATTCTTTTAAAATTCACACTGAGAAACACAAAAATCCACAACTAATTGCACCAAATCATGGCCAGAGAAACAACTAACATCTGCACAATAAACCAAAAAATGGCCCCAAAATCCAGTGGGATTCCAGGAATTTTTGAGGAAAAAACTGGGAAAGTGAGTGGGCAAAATATCTGGAGGAACTGCGACTTAAAATGGCCCCAAAAGCCTGGAAATCACATGAAAAATGGTCCAAAAGCTCCTGAAATCCATACTAAAACACAGAAACTCGGCCAACATTCCAACGATTGCTAACAAAAGCATCAGGAAAAATCCAGGAAAAATTCATCCAAACAAACCAGGGAAGTCTCTGAAAATTGGCACGAAGAAAGGAAAAATGCCCTAAGAATCAAGTTGAAAATGAGCCCAAAATTCCAAACGTTTGAACTAGAACACCCCAAAGCATTCAAAATTCCAGGCGTTATTGGGAAAAAATATCTGGAAAACCCAGGAAAAACTCTTCCTTTAAAAAAAGAAAAATCTTTTAAATTTGCACTGACAAACTCAAAAATTGCCTAGAAATTCCACGAAAAGATGGCGAGCAAAACTCCTAACATCTTCACAAAAAAATAAAACATTGGCCCCAAATTCCAGTGAGATTCCAGGAATTTCTGAGGAAAAAACTGGGAAAGTGAGTGGGCAAAATATCTGGAGGAACTGCGACTTAAAATGGCCCCAAAAGCCTGGAAATCACATGAAAAATGGTCCAAAAGCTCCTGAAATCCATACTGAAACACAGAAACTCGGTCAACATTCCAACGGTTGCTAGCAAATGCATCAGGAAAAATCCAGGAAAAATTGGGCGGAACAAACCAAGATAGTCTCTGAAAATTGGCACTAAGAAAGGAAAAATGCCCTAAGAATCAAGTTGAAAATGAGCCTAAAATTCCAAACATTTGAACTAGAACACCCCAAAGCATTCAAAATTCCAGGCGTTATTGGGAAAAAACATCTGGAAAACCCATGAAAAACTCTTCCTTAAAAAAAGAAAATTCTTGTAAAATTTGCACTGACAAACTCAAAAATTGCCTAGAAATTCCATTAAATATAGGAAAAACTCCTATTATCTGCACAAAAAATCAAAAAAATCGCCCTAAATTCCAGTGAGATTCCAGGAATTTCTGAGGAAAAAACTGGGAAAGTGAGTGGGCAAAATATCTGGAGGAACTGCGACTTAAAATGGCCCCAAAAGCCTGGAAATCACATGAAAAACGGTCCAAAAGCTCCTGAAATCCATACTGAAACACAGAAACTCGGTCAACATTCCAACGGTTGCTAGCAAATGCATCAGGAAAAATCCAGGAAAAATTGAGCAGAACAAGCCAAGATAGTCTCTGAAAATTGGCACTAAGAAAGGAAAAATGCCCTAAGAATCAAGTTTAAAATGAGCCCAAAATTCAAAACATTTGAACTAGAACACCCCAAAGCTTTCAAAATTCCAGGCGTTATTGGGAAAAACATCTGGAAAACCCAGGAAAAACTCTTCCTTTAAAACGGATAAATTCTTGTAATATTCACACTGCGAAACACAAAAATGCTCTAGTAATTCCACAAAAACATGGCCAGAAAACTCCAAACATCTGCACAAAAACCAAAAAAAAATGGCCCCAAATTCCAGTGAGATTCCAGGAATTTCTGAGGAAAAACTGGGAAAGTGAGCGGGCAAAATATCTGAGGAAATGCGACTTAAAATGGTCCCAAAAGCCTGAAATCACACCAAAATGGTCCAAAAGCTCCTGAAATCCATACTAAAACACAGAAACTCGGCCAGCATTCCAACGGTTGCTAGCAAAAGCATCAGGAAAATCCAGGAAAAATTGAGCAGAACAAACCAAGATAGTCTCTGAAAATTGGCACTAAGAAAGGAAAATGCTCCTAAGAATCAAGTTGAAAATGAGCCCAAAATTCCAAACATTTCAACTAGAACACCCCAAAACATGGCCAGAGAAACAACTAGCATCTGCACAAAAACAAAAAGGCCCCGAATTCCAGTGAGATTTCAGGAATTTCTGAGGAAAAAACTGGGAAAGTGAGTGGGCAAAATATCTGAGGAAACGACTTAAAATGGCCCAAAAGCCTGAAATCACACAAAAATGGTCCAAAAGCTCCTGAAATCCATACTGAAACACAGAAACTCGGTCAACATTACAACGGTTGCTAGCAAAAGCATCAGGAAAATCCAGGAAAATTGAGCAGAACAAACCAAGATAGTCTCTGAATTTTGGGCACCAAGAAAGGAAAAATGCCCTAAGAATCACAATGAAAATGAGTCCAAAATTCCAAACATTTGAACTAGAACACCTAAAAGCTTTCAAAATTCCAGGCGTTATTGGGAAAAACATCTGGAAAACTCCAGGAAAACTCTTCCTTTAAAACGGATAAATTCTTGTAATATTCACACTGCGAAACACAAAAATGCTCTAGTAATTCCCCAAAAACATGGCCAGAAAAACTCCAAACATCTGCACAAAAACAAAAAAATGGCCCCAAATTCCAGTGAGATTTCAGGAATTTCTGAGGAAAAACTGGGAAAGTGAGGGGGCAAAATATCAGGAGGAACTGCGACTTAAAATGGCCCCAAAAGCTGGGAAATCACACCAAAATGGCCCAAAAGCTCCTGAAATCCATACTAAACACAGAAACTCGGCCAACATTCCAACGGTTGCTAGCAAATGCATCAGGAAAAATCCAGGAAAAATTGAGCAGAACAAGCCAAGATAGTCTCTGAAAATTGGCACTAAGAAAGGAAAAATGCCCTAAGAATCAAGTTGAAAATGAGCCCAAAATTCAAAACATTTGAACTAGAACACCCCAAAGCTTTCAAAATTCCAGGCTTTATTGGGAAAAACATCTGGAAAATCCAGGAAAAACTCTTCCGTAAAAACAGGAAAATTGTTTTAAAATTCACACTGCGAAACACAAAAATCCATATCTAATTGCACCAAATCATGGCCAGAAAAACTCCTAACATCTACACAAAAAATCAAAACACTGGCCCCAAAATCCAGTGAGATTTCCGGAATTTTTGAGGAAAAAACTGGGAAAGGCAGTGGGCAAAATATCTGGAGGAAATGCGACAAAAAATGGTCCAAAAAGCCTGGAAATCACACCAAAAATGGCCCAAAAGCTCCTGAAATCCATACCAAAACACAGAAACTCGGCCAACATTCCAACGGTTGCTAGCAAAAGCATCAGGAAAAATCTAGGAAAAATTGAGCAGAACAAACCAAGATAGTCTCTGAAAATTAGCACCAAGAAAGGAAAAATGCCCTAAGAATCAAGTTGAAAATGAGCCCAAAATTCCAAACATTTCAACTAGAACACCCCAAAGCTTTCAAAATTCCAGGCGTTATTGGGAAAAACATCTGGAAAATCCAGGAAAAACTCTTCCATAAAACAGGAAAATTCTTTTAAAATTCACACTGAGAAACACAAAAATCCACAACTAATTGCACCAAAACATGGCCAGAGAAACAACTAGCATTTGCACAAAAAACCAAAAAAAGGCCCCGAATTCCAGTGAGATTTCAGGAATTTCTGAGGAAAAAACTGGGAAAGTGAGTTGGCAAAATATCTGGAGGAACTGCGACTTAAAATGGCCCCAAAAGCCTGGAAATCACACGAAAAATGGTCCAAAAGCTCCTGAAATCCATACTGAAACACAGAAACTCGGTCAACATTCCAACGGTTGCTAGCAAAAGCATCAGGAA
Organism: Muscicapa striata striata; assembly: GCA_030060385.1. NCBI lineage: Eukaryota > Metazoa > Chordata > Aves > Passeriformes > Muscicapidae > Muscicapa > Muscicapa striata. The sequence goes on from JAREIS010001215.1 coordinate 41,874, forward strand.
AAATCCAGGAAAAATTGAGCAGAACAAACCAAGATAGTCTCTGAACTTTGGCACTAAGAAAGGAAAAATGCCCTAAGAATCAAGTTGAAAATGAGCCCAAAATTCCAAACATTTGAACTAAAACACCCCAAAGCTTTCAAAATTCCAGGCGTTATTGGGAAAAACATCTGGAAAACCCAGGAAAAACTCTTCCTTTAAAACGGATAAATTCTTGTAATATTCACACTGCGAAACACAAAAATGCTCTAGTAATTCCACAAAAACATGGCCAGAAAAACTCCAAACATCTGCACAAAAAACCAAAAAAATGGCCCCAAATTCCAGTGAGATTTCAGGAATTTCTGAGGAAAATCTGGGAAAGTGAGGCAAAATATAAGGAGGAACTGCGACTTAAATGGCCCCAAAAGCCTGAAATCACACCAAAATGGCCCAAAAGCCCTGAATCCATACTAAATCACAGAAACTCGGCCAACATTCCAACGGTTGCTAGCAAATGCATCAGGAAAATCCAGGAAAAATTGATCCACACAAACCAGGGAAGTCTCTGAAAATTGGCACTAAGAAAGGAAAATGCCCTAAGAATCAAGTTGAAAATGAGCCCAAAATTCCAAACATTTCAACTAGAACACCCAAAGCTTTCAAAATTCCAAGCATTATCGGGAAAACATCTGGAAAACCCAGGAAAACCCTTCCTTAAAAACAGGAAAATTCTTGTAATATTTGCATTGACAAAATCAAAAATTGCCTAGAAATTGCACCCAAAACATGGCCAGTAAAACTCCTAATATCTGCACAAAAACAAAAAAATGGCCCCAAAATCCAGTGAGATTCCAGGAATTTCTGAGGAAAAACTGGGAAAGTGAGTGGGCAAAATATCAGGAGGAACTGCGACTTAAAATGGCCCCAAAAGCCTGAAATCACACCAAAAATGGCCCAAAAGCTCCTGAAATCCATACTAAAACACAGAAACTCGGCCAACATTCCAACGGTTGCTAGCAAATGCATCAGAAAAAATCCAGGAAAATTGAGCAGAACAAGCCAAGATAGTCTCTGAAATTGGCACTAAGAAAGGAAAAAAATGCCCTAAGAATCAAGTTGAAAATGAGCCCAAAATTCAAAACATTTGAACTAGAACACCCCAAAGCTTTCAAAAATTCCAGGCTTTATTGGGAAAACATCTGGAAAATCCAGGAAAACTCTTCCGTAAAAAACAAATGCCCTGAAACCCGAAATGCCAAAACACAGCTAATCCACATTCCAGACTTGCAGCAAAAGCATCAGGAAAATCCAGGAAAAATTGAGCGAAACCAGGAAAAATTCTCTAAAATTGGCACTAAGAAAGGAAAATGCCCAAGAATCAGGTTAAATGAGCCCAAAATTCAAACATTTGAACTAGATTACAACTTAAAATCAGGCGTTTGGGAAAACATCTGAAAACCCAGGAAATTTCCTTTAAAAGAAATCTTTAATATCACTGAAAACTCAAAATCCTCTAGTAATTCCACAAATGTGGCAGAAACTCCTTACATCTGCACAAAACAAAAATTGGCCAATCAGTGAGATTTCAGGAATTTCTGAGAAACTGAAAGTAGTGCAGAATATCTAGAAATGGACTTAAATGGCCCAAAGCCTGAAATCACACAAATGGTCAAAAGCTCTGAAATCCATCCTAACACAGAAACTCCAACATTCCAAGGTTGCTAGAAAGCATCAGGAAATCCTGAAAAATTGAGAAAACCAGGAATTCCTAATTGGCACTAAGAAAGGAAATGCCTAAGAATCAAGTTGAAATGAGCCCAAAATTCCAAACATTTGAACTAGAACACCCAAGCTTTCAAAATTCAGGCGTTATTGGGAAACATCTGAAAACCCAGGAAACCTCTTCCTTATAAACAGAAAATCTAAAATTTGACATAGAAATAGATGCAACCGGTCTAGAATCCTGGCTATTTGTAGAGGCAATGTCTTCTCGAAATGGCCTTAAAAACTGAGGGTGTGGTTTTAGAGGAAATAGCCATTCGTATCCAGGTCCTTTGGCGATGCCTGACAGTAGAATTCAATGGATGTTTCTCAGACTAAAGCTGACGGAAGTTAGATCTGCTACTTTTGAGGGACATCTCTCCAAACTGCCGTTAGAAACCTGAGGTGAGTTTTCAGAGGCAAAATCCACAACTGTAATCTCCCGCCTTTCAAGGAATTCCAGCCTGATGGAAAACCGAAGAAAGTTTTCTCCAGACTAAACATGCAACTTAATTAGAACCATGGCAACTTTGAGAGACAATGTCTTCCTCAAAACTGGCCATTAAGAATCTGGGGCTGTGTGGTTTTTCAGAGGAATATGGCCACTGCTCCGGGGATTCATATAAATGGGCCTTAGACTGGGTGTCTGAGAGACATAATTCAAGGACTGTATTTCCAGACTAAATACTAAAACCAAAGTAGAAGCCTGGCTATTTTGTAGAGAACAATACGTCCAAAACTGGTATTAAAACTGGGAGGTGTGGCTTATTCAGAGTGAAAATGG
>JAREIS010001216.1:0-26877 GCA_030060385.1 Muscicapa striata striata
GGGGTCCAGCACTGCCCCTCCTCCAGGTCTCTGTGAGGATAAGGGGGACTCTGGTTGACCTCTGGGAGGGGGAAGGGAGTCCTGGCCTGAGCCCCCCACTTACCTGCCCTGGAGTTTCCTGGTGGCTGCAAGGAAAGGGGAGGGGGTCACCGTGGGGACCCTGGAACCCCTGAACGCCCCTGGGACCTCGGCAGCTCCACCCACCCATGGAACCCCCAAATCCCCACTGAGCCCCGATTCCCACTGCACCCTGATTGCCCCAGGACACCCTAAGCACCCTGAACCCCGAGAACATCTGCACCCCTGCAGTGTCCTCAACCCCCCCAGTGTCCCCGACCCTCTGAGCAACAAAACTCAACGCCCAGCAGAGAGAGGTCCCCCCAAACTACCCCAGGGCCCCAAAAAGATCCCCCAACATCCCTGCACTGCCCTCCATGACCTTCCCAAACCCTCCAGGAGCTTCCAGTGCCACCTCAATGTTCCTCCAAGCCCACCCAGGGATGCCCCTGGAGCCCAACCAAGACCCCCCAAATTCCCCCCAGGACCCCAAGCCAAGGTCACTGTGGGCCTGGGTTCCCAGCCCAGGGCCCTGGTGCTGCCCCCACTCTGGGGGCTTCCCCTCACTCCACGGCCTCCCCCTTCCCAGAGTGTCACAACTTTTGCTGTAGATTGTCATAGATGTCACTGGGTTCCCAAGGTTGCCCATGTGGCCCCTGCAGCTCCGTGTAGGTCGCCTGAGGATCCTCCAGCGGGGGGGCCCTGTGGGAATAAGGGGGTGTGTGGAAGGGGATGGGAGGTCCTGAGGGTTTGGGGAAAACCCAAATCATGGTCAGAGCCTGCACTCACCTTTCCTGGTGCTTCCTGGCACCTGCAAAGGAAAACTGGAGGGGTGACTTTGATTCCCCACAAGCCCTCAGAATCCTGAACTACCACCAGACCCTCAATTCCCTCCAGGTCCCCCCGGCATCCCTGATGCCCCCCAGAAACCCTGAACCACCCCACTTCCCCAACACCCTGAGCCCCAGAGCCCCAAGCCTGGCAGGAACCGGCACCCTGTGAATTCCCCAAAAAGCCCTGATAGAACCCCCAACATCCCTGCACGACCCTTCAGCCCCTCCCCAGACACCCCAGGGCCCTGAGCCAAGGTCACTGGGGGCTCAGCCCCTCCCCAGTCAGGGGCTGTGGCTGCCCCCCTCCCCTTCTCTGGGGCCTTCCCAGCACTCTCCAGGACCCCTGTCCCCCATTGTCACTCACCCATTTGGATCCACCAGTACAAGGCCACAATGAGCAAGACCAGGAACAACAGGGACCCAACAACCCCTGCAGCCCCTGCAGGAAATAGAGGGGGACACACTGGGGTCACGGGGGTCACCCCAGAGGTTCCGCAATCCCAGTGACCTCATGAGTTCCCCTCCTGTGCCCTGTTCCATTTGTGTCACTGCCAGGGACAGCGCGGGGGTTACCCTGGGTCATCTGTGATCCGGGGATCTCAGACCCACACAGGAACCCTGTGTGACTCGACCTGTGAGCCAGGGTGAGCGAGGTGTCACCTCCAGGGCCAGCTCTGGGCTGAGTGCCCGGAACACGCGGTGCCCGTCCTGTCCCAGCTGGTTGGTGGCCACGCACTGGTAGGTGCCCGAATGTCCCACATGGACGGCCCCAAGTTCCAGGAGGGGACCCCGGGCCACCTCGGTCCCGTTGTGCAGCCAGGTGAAGGTGACAGGGGCTGAGCCCACCTGCACCGAGCAGCGCAGGGTCACGGGGTCACCTGGGCGCACCTGGAGTGCCGGCGGAGCGGGGGTGATGGTGGCATTGGCCACAGGCACTGTGGGGACACAGACAGGGCTGAGGCTGGGGACACAAGGAGGATTTTGGGGCACAGGGATGTACCCAGGTGGGGTCCCGAGGGGGCTGTGGGGGCTCCCGTGCCCATCCCCGCACTCACTGCGCACCGTGACGCCGAGCCGGGCGCTGCTCTTCCGCACGGCCCCCCTCGGAGCGCACTCGCAGCTGTAATTCCCGAGTGGAGACCCCCACGGCGGGCACCAGGAGCTGCGGGGACCCTGCGGGCCCCCACCAACTGCCCGTCCCGGTAGAAGCGGTACAGGAGGGGGGCTGGGGGCCGCAGGGGGCTGGGGGTGCTGAGGCAGCTGAGATTGAGGGGGGACCCCTCGGGGAGCTCGGGGGGACCCTCCAGCACCGGCACCGTGAAGAGCTCTGGGAAGGAGATGGGGGAGGGGACTGTGACTCTGACTCCACTGAGAAGTGGCTTTGGGGGTGTCAGGATATTGGGGTTCCAGCTGTGGGGGTGCTCACCGTGCACTGTCACTGTCACTGCTGCTGACAGAGACGTTCCAGATACCCCCAGCCCCCGCAGCGGTAGCGGCTGTTGTTGTGCAGCTCCAGAGGGGACAGGGACAGCTCGGTGCCCCTGGGGGACTGTTCCAGCTCCTTCTCGTTCTTGTAAAATCGCACCCTGGTGACAGGGTTGTCCTGCCTGCCCCGGCAGCGCAGTGTCACCGTGTCCCCCTCCAGCAGTGCCCGTGCTGGCACCTGCAGCACCAGCGGCTCTGTGGGACAGGAGGGTCCCGTCACACTGAGGAGCCTGAGACAGGTCCAAAGTGGGTGCCCATGGCACCGGGGACATCTGGGTGCAGTGTCCACTGTGCGGGAGGGTCCCTGGGACATCTGGAGCAGCCCGGTGGCACAGCTGTCCCCACGGGGGCTCCCACCACGCTGGGATGCACTGGGATGTCCCTGTATGCAGGGGACAAGTTCTTGACATAAGAGGCTGTGAGGTGGCAAGGGTGTGAGGTGGCTGTGAGGCCACCCACCGAGTGGAGCCCACCCAGACCTATCAGGGAGCCACCCTGCGCATTTCAGATCCCCCCTCACCATTTGACACAATCACGAGGTTGCTGCGCCCACTGCCAGGTCTCTGACATTGGTAGGTGCCACTCTCGGTGACAGTGAAGCTGTCGCGTCTCTCCTGCCACCAGAGCTTCCTGTCCTTGTACCAGGTTGTGGCACCGGCTGTCCCCAAGCCCTGGCAGGTCAGTGTCACCTGGTCCCACAGCACCGCCGGCGTCCAGGGGGGCTCCACCAGGAGCTGGGGGCTCTGGGCACCTGCGGGTGACAGGGGACACCAGCCTGCCAGGGCCACCACGGGGCTGGGGACAGCGAGGCAGGGACATGGCATCCCCCGAGGACTCACCAGCGAGGCCGAGGGTCTGGGCTGGAAGGGAGAAGGGACAGGGCTGGGTGGGGGTGGCCCTGCAGGGACAGCAGCACTGGGGTGTCCTGGTGTGGTGGCTGTCCCCAAACTGTCCCCATGGGAACACTGGTGTAGCACAGAGGTTTTGAGGACAGGGACACCTCGGTCACCGTGGGCTGAGGCAGGACATCAGGACACTGTGGACACCCCATGCATGCACAGGTCACCTCCCCCAGCCCTACATCACCTGTCCCCATGGCCACATCCCCATTGTCCTGTGCCCATGATCCCATTCCCATGGCACGTGTCCCCATGCCCCATCTGCATGGAACGTGGCCCTTGTCCCTGGCCCTGCATCCCTGTCTCCCTGTCCCCACAGCTGCCCCAGCCCCAAGGTTCCTTTTGCTACATCTATTTCCCCACAGCTCTATCCCTCTGTTCCCATCCCCACATCCCAGTTCCCCTGTTCCTGTCCCCTGTTCCTGACCCCACAGCCACCCCACGACTCTGGTCACACTGGGGTCCATGCCCATGCCCTGGCTCTGCTGGCCTTGGGGACCTCAGGGGACCCCACAGCCCCCCTGTGCCCCCTCCCCACCGCTCTCTGCCTCACCAGGGCCCATCCCCGGGGTGTCAGGCCCGTGCCCGGGGCACTCACCCCACAGGAGCAGCGCCACCTTCCCGGCCATCCCGGTGTCCCCGGCCATGGGCACTGGCTGTCACTCGCTGCTGGGGCCACCTGTCCCCTGGCTGGCGGCTCTTTGGATGAAGGGACAGGAAACGATGTCACATGTCATGTCATAGTGTAGGTGGCCCTTGGTGGGGGCAGAGTGGCCACAAGCTGTGGACAGGCTGTGGGCAGGGTGGGGACAGGCTGGGGACAAGGCTGGGTAGCATAAGGTGTGACATGGTGTTCTCAGGAGTGGAGGGCTCAGAGGTTGTGGGGAGCCATCGTTGGGGTCCCAGGGGAGTGGGGGTCCTGAGGATGGGGAGTCGCCAGGGCTGGGGGGACTCAGGGATGGGAGTCTGTGGGGAATGGGGGCTCCAGGGTGAGGGTTCTGTGGGAATGGAAGGTCCTGGTAGAACTGAGGTTCTGGGGGAAAGGGGGTTGTAGGGGAGGGAATTTGGGGGAGAGGGTTCCTTGAGAATGAGGATCCTGGGCCATGGAGACCTTGGGGAATGGCAGCCCTGAGTTGGGGTCCCCGAAATGGGGGACATAAGGAATGGTGGTCCCATGGTTGGGTTCCCAGGAGAATGGGGGTTGCAGTGATGGGCAGTGGCTGGGTGGGCCCATGGGACAGAGCTCCTTCCCTGGGAGTCTCAGATTTTGGGGTGATCCAGGCCCAGCTCTGTCCTCTGGGGTGCCCGTGATTGAAGGGTCACAGAAAACCCCAAAGAGGGATTTGAAGGTGCTGTGGGTCTTTACCTCCTGACCTCAGGGCTTTCTCCTCTCTTCATTTTCCATTTCCTTTGTTTAATCCTCACCTCACAGCCCCCAGTTCGTGCCTTGATGATCCTGGGATTGCACCTGAAGAGGGAATGGGTTGGGGAACCCCAGGTGGGGGGAAACAGGGGTGAGGGGTCTGTGGGGAGGGGTGGGGAGTCTGTGGGGGGATGGGGTGTCCAGCTGTGCCCCCAGCACTTTCACTTTCTCTCTCCTGGAGCAGAAGGAAGAGGCCAGTGGTGCTGAGTCACACAGTGTGGGTTCTGTCCTGGGGCACATCCAGGGGGTCCTGCCTGAGGGGATCCTGTCCCAGGGGGGACACAGCCTGCCCAAGAGGGTCCAGTCCAGGGGGATGGTGGCTCTGGGATGTTCCAGACTCTCCATTCTCACTCATCCCCTGCAGGATCTGAGCTGGCAAGAGCAGCTTGGGAATGGAGCCCCAGGCAGGAAGGAGCTCCCAAACTCCTGCTCCTTGAAGCCAGTGGCCATCCAAGTGTGGGGCCCAGCCATGGCCCAGCCCCAGTGCACAGGGATGGGCATTGGCCAGCCCTGCTCTGGCCAGCCCCAGCTGGCAGCCAGGACCTGAGGCTCCCCTGCCCCCTTGGCTTTGATTCTCGCAGCTTTGAGCTGCTGCAAAGGTGAGAATTCTTTCTGTGGGGGAAAAGGCCTGGCTGTGGTTTGCTCAGCCCTGCAAGAAGCACAAAAGCCAGTGTGAGATACAGTGGCTTGGCGAGGGCCTTTGATGGTTTTCAAACCATCCTCTGATTGCTGCAAACCCCTCCTGCAGAGGCAGCTGTGAGGGATCCAGTTCAGAACTGCAGTAATTGACCATTTGGTGCCTGTTCCCAAGGCACTGAGAGAGCCCCAGGACTGCGGCAAGAACAACAACAATCTGCTCAACAACCTGACCAGCTCCCTCCTCCTCCTTCCTGCCTTGCCGTGGTTGGCAGTGGCCGGATGCCCCCACACCCACCGGTCTCTCTCTGCCCTCTGCAGCTGAACAGGGAGATAAAACTGAACGAAGGGTTCCTGGGTTGAGAGAAGCACCAGAAGAAAATGCTCATCAAATCCTTCCATGGGAGAAACAGGCTTGGAATCAGAGATATTCATTGATTTTATTGCTGACAAAAACAAAGCAGTATAAGGAGAAGTCAAATAAATCCTTTTAAACACCTTCTCCCCAGCACAATTTCCTTCCCACACTCTGCCTTCTCTCTCTGTTGGCACAAGGAGATGGGAATGGGGTCCTGGTCGTTCAGGACAGGTTGTTTTTCCCACTGTTCAGCCATAGTGTGGTCCCTGCCTTCCAGGGAAACCCTTCTCCAGGGACTTCTCCAGCACGAGTCCCTCCCGTGGGCTGCAGCTCTGTCCCAAGTGCTCCAGCAGGGGCTTTGCATGCACTCACAGCCCCTTTGGGCACCCCCTGCCCTGCTGGGGGCTCTGCAGAATTACAGGGGGGTCTCTGCTCCCCAGAGACCCCCACGGGCTGCCAGGGAATCTCCAGAGCCCCTCGTGCTCCTCCTTCCTCCCTGCAGGGCTGTTCCTCTCACAGCCTCAGGCTCCTCTTGGCTGCAGCAATTCCATCTCTGCCATCCCTTGGATTTGCCCTTCCCAGCTTCTGGAGCTTCCGCACCCACCCCCTGCCCTCTATCCCATATCTGCTCCAGGACATCCCGTGAGTCCCGGAGCTGTTGGGGAGCTGCCTGGCAACAGTCACTCCCGATATGTCACGACAGTGGCTTCGGCACGCTGTCACAATGGGCTCAGACACATGCCAGCCGTCGGTTCCATCACATTGTGACAGTCGGCTCAGGGACATTGTCACACCTGCCACACTCCATGACAGCCGGCACTGGCAGTGCCATGGCAGCCGCGACTGCCGGCACAGGGTCCCGGTCCCTCCGTGCGGGGCTCTCCTGGGGGTCCCACCTCCCCGCCGCCGGCAGCTTCACCCACCGGGATTTCCATCTGTCCTTCCCAAGGTCTCCCGCAGGGGTTCTCAGCCTGGATACCGATCTCCCTCTGACCCCCAACCCTCCGGCCCCTTCTGTTGTGCCCCGAGGGTCCAGAGCTCCTCCCAGGATCAGTCAGTGTTCAGGAGAGCTGAGGTGGGGGTTTCAGATCCCTCACATCATCCTTCCCAAACGGCACTAACCGCAGCAGCCCCACTGTGACCCTTCAGGGTCACAATGAAGACCCTAAAGCCAGACAGACTCCTGTTTTGTGGACCTCTCCCGTTGCCCCCTTTTTGCTCCTTTCAGCGGGAGGGTGGATAACAAAGGGGATCCCTTTCCCTGGGGAAGGGGGGTTTTTGGGCCCGGGCACCACTGAGAGCTGGGCATCCATTTAGTGCCCATTCCAGCCTTCAGAGACAGGGGTCAGCCCAGAGCTGGGGAAGGGGTGCCCATTGCCTGCCAGTCTCCAGGAGCCCCCCATGTCCCAGTTTCAGGGAAAGTGGATGGGACTGGGAGCCCTCGGGAAGGCCCAGATTGGGCAGCTCTTGTCCCTGCAGGGCCCTAAAAGGCCCAGATGGAGGGCAGAGAAAGGCAGAACTGGAGGATGGGGAGGACCATCGGAGAGATGTGGGGAGGAGGAGCTGCAGCAGGAGAGCAGAAGCTGCTGCAGTGGGTGATGAGGGGAGGTTGGGGCAGGAGGGAAAAGATGGGAACTGGGAAAACGCATGGAGCGCCCCCGGTCACCTCACTGCCTGGGGCCCCTGCTCCTCTGCCCCCGCCTTCCTCTCCCTTCCTGCCCTCCTGCTCCTGTACAGGCAGCTTGGCACAGACACCCTTGTCCCCACAGGGCTGTTTCCCCAGTTCCAAGGGAACATGATCTGGAAACAAGTGCTGGAGAAGCAGATGACCCCCAAGGAACTGGAGAGGAGGAGAAGCGCCTGGGGCAAGATGTTGGAAATGGAGGTGGATAAAGGGGATGGAGGGCAGGAGGTGGCACTGGAAGGGAGCTGACAGTGGGGAGAAGGCCCCTCCTCCCCAGGAGGATCCGCCCATTCCAGCCACACCAGCCCTGGCCATGCAGCTCCCACAAAAGGGGAGCAGGTTGGGTCAGGGAACCCTTCTGCCCCTTTGATTCCCAGGCCAGGGAGCACATTGTGAAAGATTAGCAAAAGAGGAGGGAGCACTGAGGGGAGGAGCTGTACCAGGAGGGCCCGAGGCAGCTGGAGGGCCAGAGGAAGAGGGAGGATTGGAAAAGTGGGGGCAGGGAACAGAGGGTGCAGGAGGTTTTATGACTAAAGGGATTGGAGGTGGATCAGCCACACTAGGAGTGGCAAGCAGCCAGCAGGATCAGAGCCTGGTCCCAGGGGACTTGGTGACCCGGAGGTGGCCAAGCCTCCTGCCCTGATTGAGGAGGAGGAGAGGAGGCAACACTGGCAGGGGCTGCAGGAGCTGCCCTGGGGTCTGTCCCACACTGGGGTTTAGTCCCACCTTCTTTGTCACCCCTAAAGCTCTGTCCCACCCCGGGGTCTGTCCCATTCTGGGGTCTGTCCTTAGGAGCGAGGTCCTTTGGGGGCCCGGGGGAAGGGGGTGGCGGTAGGCCCACAAAAGCAGGCCAGGACTGGCAGGGAGAGCAGGGAGTGGCCCCACAGTGAGCTTCCCCGCCACCATCCCTGGCCCAGCCCAGCTAAATAGGGAGAGCCCTGGATGGGGATTTCAGGAGCAGCCTGGAGCCGAGGGGTGTCCTGGGGGGGGCTGGCCAAAGCCAAGGCCAAGGGCTTCATAGCTGCCCCAGAGGGGCCCCAGCACGTCCCCATTGGGCAGGATGCCCTGAGGGCCAAGAGAAACCAGGAGGTACTGGGGGGAGGAGGGGGAGATGGAGAAGCACGAGGAAGGCTGAGATGGAGGCAGTGAGGCAGGACCCCGAGCAGGGGGCAGAAGGAATAGGGAACCTTGCCACAGATGGAGTAGGGCTGCCAGGAATTCAGAGGGTGCTCAGGTGAGGACAGGACTGAGGATGGCTCAGGGGGCCAGGGGGGTCCCGTTCCAGCTGGTGGCTCTGGGCTCCAGTGCCAGCCCAGGTGCTTGTGCCAGGCATTTGGTAGGTCCCTGAGCCAGCCCCAGCCCCCAGGCCCACCAGGACATGGAGCAGGGGAAGCGCAGGGCAGAGGGGCCCGGGGCCCATGCCCAAGACTCGGCGGAGCCCAGGAGCTCGCAGCAGCGGCAGCGCCAGCGGGCGGCCAGCCTGGGCCACCTCCCAGCTCCTCTGCATCCTCAGCAAACGGGACCTGTGCAGGGCCACGGTGCCAGATCCATCGGGAGCCTGACGGATTCTTTCCTCTGCAGAGCCACCGGAATTCCTGACAAATATTGTGCCCAGGTGGAGCACAGGGCTCGGAGCCAAACCAGCACAGCCCCCTCCTAGGCCCAGCCCCACGAGGAACCAGCTGGGATTCCCCATGAGTTTGGGACTCCCTTTAGTCCTGGCTTACAAGGTGGGGTGTAACCAAACTGTGTTCTGCTCCCATCTCCATCATCCTGATCAACTTTTAATGGATGGGTCACTCACTGTAGCTGCCCAGTGCACAGCTGGGTGTTAGATAAGGGAAGGAGGCAAACCCTGCAGGGCAGTGTTTGTTTGTCTTGCCAAAATGACTCAGCCGTGGGAATTACACCCAGCCTCAGGGGTCCCCTCTGCCCCTGGGCCATCATGGCTTAATGCCCCAGTGGGCAGCCTGTGGAGACCTAGGGCATTAAGGATTCCCCAGAGCATCTCATGAGTCATAGGAATACAGAATTCCATTGTGAAATTCCCTGCCCTGTGGGAGGTACTGAACATTGCTGCCTGAATGTGACCTTTTATCATCTGGGCTCTTTGGGGATTTGGGATACCACCACAGCTCCAGGGAGTCAGAGAAGGACCAGACCTTCCACAGGACCTCTGCTTTTGACAGGACTGCATCCATCAGTCCAACAGCCCGACCAACAGGATGCCAGGTTGTACTCTGCCTTTATGGTTTTATGTTGCTGCCTGAGAGGGTTATGGAGCGGCGAAGGGACACAGCAACATGGCAACTCTTACTTGATGCAAGAAAGAGTGCAGTTTATTGAAGAGAGCTGTGGCTTTTTATAGTACAGTTCGTGCAAAACATAATACAGACAGTTCATTGGAGAGAGAGAGAGAGACAGCTCTTGTCTCTCGTTCTCCCATAGATCCAGCAGGTGTGTTATCTTTATTATGATTCTTTCTCTTATGTTTACAGTACAGACAGAGGCCCTAGCATGGGAAAGGTTTCAGCTAGGCCTGAGAAAGTTTCACAGCCTGAGAAAGGAACTCAGACCCTGTGAGAAAAGGCCTAGGCCTGCAGCAGTGTCCACATGTCCCCCTTTTAGTTTTAAAAGAAAAAGAAAAAGAGAAGTGTTTGTAATCCTTTACAGGATCCTTTTGCAAAGGAGAACAAACACCACTCAGGAGATACGTGGACACCTGGAGTGCCCAGGGAAATCTTCAAGCTTGGTGCTTTTTCTCTGCAAAACTTAATTTTAATATAATAACAAAACCCATCACCATTCACCCGACTTATCAAACAGTGAAAAATCAACCACTAAGTGATTATTCTAATATAACAATGAAAACTATATTAACAGTTCCAACATGAACAGATAAATGTCCATTCCCTGCTTCTAGAGGGATGATCTGTTCAGTGTTTTCATCTGGTCGGTGTTTGGTGAGCTGGTCAGGGTGGACACCTTGCAGGTCAGCAGGAAGGACCTAGGCGTGTCTCATCTGAAGCCTGAAATGAGGCAAAGGTGATTCACAATAACACGATCGTTTAAATACTTTCTTTCTCTTTTTCCAATCTCGCTGTTCTATCATAGAGACAGCATCAGGCACAGGAAAACTCTGAATCTCTCTCATTTGAGTATCAGAGACATCTGCCCCAGCACTCCCTCCTTCCTTGACCACTGCAGGAATGAAACCAGCCTCTGCTGCTCCCCCCTCTAAAGTAAGGACGAAGGTATCGTTGCTGTCAGCACAGGGTGGAAGCGGCGAAGCAGCTGGAAATGCCGGTGGGAGGGGTCCGTTCGTGACCGGCCAGGCGGGCAGAGCTCCTCCGGCTGACGAGAGCAGCCCTGGGGTCGGCACCGCTCCCGGGCGAACGGATGAGGCTGAGGGGAAAAGAAGAGAGGGCGGCTCTGCCTCTGCCAGAGCAGAGAAGGGCGGCCGAGACCCTGCCTGGGCAGGCAGGCCAAGCCCCGACATCGGAGAGGAGGGAGGAGCCGGCACCCCCTCCTTCTCTGGGGTGGCCGGTGCCGACAGCTCCCTCTCTGCAGGCGGGTCGGGGTCAGCCAGCATCTCGGATGGAGGGGCCAGCACGACCCCCACCTTTGCAGGGGGTGGCACTGGCCCAGCAGCAGGCAGATCAAGCGATGGCCCCGGCACGGTGGGGGGGCAGGCCGATGGCACCTCTTTGTCAGGAGCGAGCAGCGTCCCCAGAGCGGGGGGGCCGCCCCCCTCAGGCAGCGCGGGCTGCACGGGGGGGCTGGTCCCAGCCGGCGGCTGCTGCGAGCCGTCAGTGCCCGGCACTGTTAAGGTGGTGTGGCCAGGATAGCAGACAGATTCTTCCTCGCTCTGTTCTGAGTCTGTTTCGCTCCGCTCAAAACCCGTCTCATCTTCCAAAAAACTTTGATTAAATGTCCCCCAGGTGAGCATCGGGGGGCCGGCTGAGACATCCCCCTTCCGGAGGGCTGTCCACAGAAGGTAGCCTAATTCTTCCCATTTGTCCATAGAAAAAACTTCTCCTGCCTCTTCTGAAAAACCATGCTCTCTTGCCCAAGTTAACAAAGCAATCAAATCAGTTTCCTCTTGTTTCAATAAATGGATCCCCATTATTCGGAATTTCCCACCTAGGTGCTATGCTGGGAGGGGTGGGGGGGAACACAGAGTACCTCTCTCAACAGGGAAGAAGGCTCGCAGAGCTGCTCGCAGTTCCTGCTGTCAGGGGTTGCAGTGTGCCGATGAGAGATGGCACAGCTCCGCTCCGGGCCGCTCCGCTCCACTCAGGGCTGCTCCGCTCCGCGCGCTCCGGGCCGCTCCGCTCCGCAGGACGCTGGAACTCCACGCCACTCCGCACGGCTTTGTGCTCTCGGTGGGAGAGCAGAAAAACCGACGACTTTTCGCGGATTTTCCACAATGTCCCAGATGACTCTCTGACTCCGGCCGTCTCCTGGCTCCGGTCTTGGCCCCAGGTTCGCAGTCCTGGTTTTCCGGAATTCAGCCTGGTCTGCAGGCTGTCAGCTCCGAGTGTTTTCGGTGCTGTTCGTCGGTCAGAGATCGCTTAAAACAATCCCAATCCGCTGGAGTAACGATCTTGGCGGACACCTCCAAATGTTGCTATCTCGGTGGGACCTCCAAATGTTGCTGCCTGAGAGGGTTACGGAGCGGCGAAGGGACACAGCAACATGGCAACTCTTACTTGATGCAAGAAAGAGTGCAGTTTATTGAAGAGAGCTGTGGCTTTTTATAATACAGTTCGTGCAAAACATAATACAGACAGTTCATTGGAGAGAGAGAGAGAGACAGCTCTTGTCTCTCGTTCTCCCATAGATCCAGCAGGTGTGTTATCTTTATTATGATTCTTTCTCTTATGTTTGCAGTACAGACAGAGGCCCTAGCATGGGAAAGGTTTCAGCTAGGCCTGAGAAAGTTTCACAGCCTGAGGAAGGAACTCAGACCCTGTGAGAAAAGGCCTAGGCCTGCAGCAGTGTCCACAGTTTTACTCCAGTTTTTCTGTATCATTGCATTTACTGTAATCTTTCTATTAAATTGTAATTCTGACCTGAAATCTCCCTCAAGGTACTTGTGTGGTCATTTCTCCCACTGGTTTACTTTCAAACCAACACATCCATTGACTGAGTTCTCCAATAAATGACATTTTCTGAGCAGTGTTTTCCACGGGGCTCTTGCTCTGCTCTCCTCCTCCTTCCAGTGCTCCCAAACCTGTGGTTTTACCAGCAGCACCATGGAAAGGAAATGGGATGGAAAACCCACCTGTGCCCAAGCAGCACGGGGGTGGGAAATGAAAGGGACAACAACCACCACAAGACATTTTACAATGATTAATCTGCTCCAGTCTCCTGTGGGCAAATCCTCAGTCAACAGGAGGGATGATGTTACTTCCCATCCTCTGGAAGGGACCTCCAGGTCCTCTTTCCAAGGAGTGAGCTGTGAGTGCCGTGACCAGGACTAGAGGGGCCCTGGCTCCTGCCAGCTGGGCCAAAGGGACACTGGGATCCCTTGGGCTGGGTGGATCCACGGCCTGGCACTGCAGAGCCACAGCAGCACACGGCTTTAGGTCCCCCCAGGGCACAATGTCCCCTGAGGCCATCGAGATCCATAGGGGCAGAATCCATCTCTGTTCCTGGGGTGACAGGGGATCCCAACAGGGACTGAGCGGGGAGGTGAAGTGACCCCAGCTGGGAATGGCCAAAACAGCCCCTTGGGACTGGCCCTGAGGCCCCAGGAATCCTTGGCACTGATTGTCTGAGGAGAGGGGATTTCAGGGAGCCCAAAGGGCATGGCTGGGCTTTGGCAGAGCTGCTGTGGAGTCAGAGGGAATTCCACAGCTCAATCCTTGGCCTGGGCTCTCCCAGGACCCCTCTGCTGTGGGTGCAAGGACAGCAGGGACCGATGGCCACCACAGCAGGGCCCTGTCAGCAACACGGCCCCAACCGGGACTGCAGGACTGGGATGAGCTGTGACCTGGGGAGCCGGGAGTGCTCAGCCACAGCTGCTGAGCCTTCAAGAGCTCCTGGTATGGGTTTTGGTTTCATAGTGAGTTTTTCCCTCCCATCTGTTTGGTGATCACGATACGGGTGTCAGCATGAAGGCAGTGGGAGAAGAAGGGGGAGAGGGGCTCCTGTGGGGTTGGTGGTGATAGAGTAAAACCAGTGGAGTTGGCTGGCAGCTCTGGCACACCAACAAAAGGGTCTGGAGATAGGGGAGAGGGGTTTGGGAGATTTGGCTGGGGGTGGGTTCCTTCCACTTGGGATTTTTTAGGAGCTGCCTCACGGTGTCATGAGAAGCTGTGATCTCGGACCTGGGACTTCTGCTGGGCTGAAGTCAGTGCTACGATGGAGCTCTGCCTACCTGCCCCAGCTGTTCCTGCTGCTGTGAGAGGATTCCTGCTGCCACTGCCGCCTCCTCTGCTGCTGGCACTTGGTGCCAGCTGTGAGTGTGCAGGGGCAACACCCTCATGTTCTTCCTTGTGGTGCCGAGGCCGCCATGGCCCCTGAGGGGCTAGAGCTGGCACCGGGGGGCAGTGCACTCCTGCTAGGCGGGAGCGCTCCCTGCAGCGCCCCCTGCTGGCTGTGGCCAGAACTGCACCGAAGATGAACAAACAGCCCTGAGCAGGTCGGAAATTTCTGTTGCTCCTAGTTCTGTTCTATTGTATAAATTTCTCAGCAATGAACTGTTATTCCCTTTCTGACATTTTTGCCTAGAAGCCCTATAATTTTCACAGTTATCACAATTTGGTGGGATGGGTACTCTTTCCATTCCAGAAAGATTCCTCCTTTTCTTGGCAGACAGTTCTGATTTAAACCAAGACACTTTCTGGCACCTCGGTTCCAGAGTGGATGAGGCAGAAACTCCAAGACCAGACAAGGTCTCACACTTGGCAACCTCATGCTCTGCCTTTTAAGCCCTTGGGTCACAAAGGGCCCTCTGCCAAGGTGGAACTCCTGGTCCGTCGGCCACACAGGAGCTGAGTTTGGCAGAGTGTCCCACTATCCCCAGTGTGCCATGGCTGACAGACTGACTGACCCATGGGACCCTGTGTTACCAAAAGCAAGGCCAGATCCAGGCCTGTAACACACAGGTGTTCCAAAATGTCTTTGGACATCAAAACATTCCTTTCCCTGACACCCCACCCTGTGCCATGGCCTGATCCCCACTGCTCTAGAAAAGGGGAAGGCTGCGGAATCCCCCCAGGGCCTTTGTGACATCATCATGTGGGGTACACAAAACAGAAGGAGTTTGAGACAGGGGAGAAGAGAATTGAGAGCATTGGTATTTAGTGAAAGCCTGAAATTGAAAAATCCCATTCCTAAAGCCCAACAGAGCTGAACAAAGAAACACCATCTCTGCCAGTGGAACCAGAAAGTTGCCTTTTGGTGCCAATAAGAGGTCAATGAGTCCTGTGTTCCCGGGGCACTGGGAGGAGAGATGAGGGGCAGTGGGTGTACTGGGAGTGCTGGGAGGGGCATTGCAGAGGCACTGGGAGTACAGGGGAACTGGGAGAGAGAATGGGAATCACCTGGATGTACTGGGAGCAATGGAGAGGCACTGGGAGGGGAAATAGAGAGCCCTTGGGGGTACTGGGAGCAGAGTGGGGAGGGAATGGGGAAGTGTCTGAGGGTTCTGGGAGCACTTGGATGTGGAATGGGGAGCAACTGGTGGTAGTGGGAGGGGGTGGGGAAGCCCTTTGGGATTCAGGTGGCATGGGGAACTCTGGGTGCCTTGTGCAGCCTCACACATGACCCCCCAATGTGCCCACCTACTAATGAATGCTGGGCACCCACGGGAGGAATTGGGAGACACATGTGTGTGGCTGCCCATGGGTGGGGTCTCCAGTGCCCCCAGAGCCTTCAGTGCCCTCCAGTGTCCCTGTTTATCAGCTGTGGCTCAAATGTCACCGCACATTCCTGTAGATGTCCCCAGTTTCCTTTGGGCGCCCATGGGTTGCTGCCAGCTCTGCGTAGGTCACCTGGGGATCCTGGAGTGTGGTGGCACTTGGGAACACTGCGAGAGACACTGGCTGTGGCATCTGGGCAGGGGGACACTCATGGGTGACGTGTCCCTCTGTGTGTGTCCCAGCCCAGACTCACCCCCCAAATGCTTGGGGCTCACGACGTGGGTGTACAGCACCTCCCCTTCCTCTGTGGGGGCTGGGGGCTCCGGGGGGGCCCTGAGGTAATAAAGGGGATGTGTGGGAAGGAATGGGAAGTAATGGGGGTAGGGTTCAAAGATGAGATTGTGGTTTGATTCCCCCACTCACCTCTCCTGCTGCTTCCTGGTAGCTGCAAAGAAAAGAGGGGAGGGGTAACTGTGGGTACCCCAGGACTCTGACCCGTCTCAGGAATCCTCAAACCCTACTGCACCTTTAATTTCCCCCAGCACTCCTGAGCATTCCTGGGGACCCCAGAACCTCTGAACCACCCCACTGCTCTGGACTCCCTGAGACCCCAGAAGCTCAAGCCTGGCAGGGAGGTTGAACCTCCAACTTCCCCTGGAATCACAGACAGTATCCTCAAAATCCCTGCAAGACCCTCCAGCAGCTCCTTCAAGACCCTGAGAAAAGGCCCTGAGTGCTCAGTTCTGCCCAAGTCAAGGGCTGTGGGTGCTGCTCCAACACCCCCACATTTCAGTGGCCTGCAAGCTCCCCGAGGCCGTCATTGTTCCCACTGTCACCCACCCATGTTGCTCCACCGGTGGCAGACCACAGCTCCAGCCACGAACAGCAGCAGGAAGAGGAGGGACCCACCAAGGCCTGCGGCCACTGCTGGGGACAGAAGGGACACATCAGGGTCACCTGTCACTTCAGGGCTCCTGCAATCCCAGTGACCCCGCATGACCCCACCTGTGTTCCAGTGGTGTCCAGTGGTTCCCTGTGGTGTCACCTCCAGGGCCAGCTCTGGGCTGAGTGCCCGGAACACGCGGTGCCCGTCCTGTCCCAGCTGGTTGGTGGCCACGCACTGGTAGGTGCCCAAATGTCCCACATGGACGGCCCCAAGCTCCAGGAGGGGACCCTGGGCCACCTCGTGCCCGTCGTGCAGCCAGGTGAAGGTGACAGGGGCTGAGCCCACCTGCACCGAGCAGCGCAGGGTCACGGGGTCACCTGGGAGCACCTGGAGTGCCGGGGGACCGGGGGTGATGGTGGCATTGGCCACGGGCACTGCAGGGACACAGACAGGGCTGAGGCTGGGGGAGGGACTGGCACCCGCTAGGGTGAAGGGGCGGGAGTGGGGGATAAGGTTAGGATGAGTGGGAAGGGGATGATATGGGTTTAATCACTCCTAGCCTGAGGGTCCTGCCAGATAACATTCAGGGGGACACTGTCAGCCAGTGTCACCACGCATACTAGCCCCATCATTTTATCCCCAATATGCCACAGCTCCAAGGAGGGGTGGTGCCCAGTGCTGTCCCCGATGCCCCCCCGGTGCCAGGAGAAGGACAGGGGACCTGTCCCCATGGCCATGGTGCAGCTCAGCACCAGGCGGTCCCCAAGTGCCACCTGTCCCCTGGGGGTCTGCTCACACAAGGACACCGCTGACAGTGGGACTCCTATAAGGTGACATAGGAGGGATTGGGGACATGGGAGGAATGGGGGACACCAGGGAGCAGTGAGCGATTCCGGAAGTGGGAGGATTGGAGTGGGGGGGTGGGATCCCAGTGAGGAAGAAGATGGTGGGGAGGCTTGGGAAGGGGTGGAAATGACTCCAGGGAAGGACGGGATATTCAGAGAGGGGACACCAGGAAAGGGTTGAAGGGAAGATTTTGGTTACCCAGAGAGGGGTAGTGGCATACTGACAATGCAGGAACCTCAGAGACGGAGAGATGCACGCAGGAAGGGGCTGAGAGGACTTGTTGAGGGATGCAGGCACCAGGGGAAGTGATGGAGGGACTCAGGGAAAGAGCTGGGAAGTCAGGGCAGCACACAGAGGGTTGAGCAGGGCTGGGAGACCTGGGAGGGCAGTGGGGGCTCCCCGTGCCCATCCCCGCACTCACTGCGCACCGTGACGCCGAGCCGGGCGCTGCTCTTCCGCACGGCCCCCCCCTCGGAGCGCACCTCGCAGCTGTAATTCCCCGAGTGGGAGACCCCCACGGCGGGCACCAGGAGCTGCGGGGACCCCTGCGGGCCCCCCACCAACTGCCCGTCCCGGTAGAAGCGGTACAGGAGGGGGGCTGGGGGCCGCAGATGATACCGAATCTGTAAAATTATTATGAAATGTATTAGAATTATAAGTAGTAGTAATTATGCTAAGGCTTAGAAGGCAGCAGTTCACAAACAGGCCCTGGGAAAACAGGCCTGGGAATGTACTGAGAATTACAATATAATTAAAGGATTTAGTAGTGCATATAGAACCCTTTTAGAAACACTTAAGATAAGGTTAAAATATAACAAATAATAAATGTTTTGGTGGTGGGAAGACAAGCAAGGGGGGATTTAGGGGGGTGGCCTACAGTTTGGAGTAGACAAGCATGTAGGATTTATGACTTTTAGGAATAATATCTACAAGATTTATGTATCTGTATTGTCTTGAAGTGTGTGTGTGTGTTTCTGCACGTAGACAACTTTGTAAGAGGGTATAAAAACCTATCAAAAATGGGAACCGGTGAGATCTGACTTTGGACGTTAGTCCGCAGGTCTCCGGGCCCTGGAATAAAGCACCGCATAAACTAACTCTGTTAGTTTGTGTTTGTTTGGGATATCGGGTAACAGTTTGTTGGTGACCCAGATGGAACTCCGGAGGTGGCTGGGGCGGTTCGCGTGCTGATCCACTCCACGCCGGCACCAGGTGATTTCTGGGGAGAACATCAACCCGTGCCCAACCCCGCGCCTGACGGACGACCAGGAGTTAAGCCCAAAGGTGCTTTATTCCTTTTATTTGGGCAGCCTGCCGATTAAGACAGGACTGCGGTCCTGCACGGAGGCTAAAAGGACGTCCTTAAAGGTTGTGGAAAAAGCCTAGGCGCTGGCCGTCAGACGTAACAGCGATTACGCAGGTTCAGCACTTGCCACACGCGGCGACGGGAAAGGCAAGGTTTTGGTGGTATTTGTTGTTTTGTGTGTGTGTGTACGTGTGTAATGATGCCTTTTAAAACCTTTAAAGCTTTAGTGTGTTCTGGAATGGAGGTGCCGGAGGATTCACCTTTGGGTTGCTTATTACAGCATTGGAATGAAGGGAATTTTAGTCAAGAGCTAAGTAAAAAGAAATTGATTGACTTTTGTAATAATGTGTGGCCTTTATATGAACCCGATGGTATGCAATGGCCCAGGAATGGTACACTGAATCCTGAAATAATTACACCTTTGATGCATTTTCTGCAAAGTAATGAAAAATGGGATGAAATACCGTACTTAGACCTCTTTTATTATTTGAAAGGTAAACCGGAGTGGCAAAAGGAGTGTGGGATCATGGTTTTGAAAACATTAATGCTGGACTGTGAAGGTTGTCAGGGATGGCAAAAAGAGAAGGAATGCTCGGTTAGGTTTTTGGAACCTGAGGAGGATGTTTCTTTGTTGGTAGCCCCTAGTGCCCCTCCGATGGAGGAACGTGACTTTGGAGAAAGTGTGCCGGAGGTAGAAAGGGAGGATTGGGAAGCAAAAATAGAAACCGCAGATCTACCATGAACCCCCTTATGTGAAAGAACTCGGAGAGGGCGGTGGGAGGTAGGGAAACAGAAAAAGGAAGAGGGTCATTTAATGGTCCCGCTGCGTGAGGCCGTCGGGCCGCATGGGGAACGAGTCATAGTGAAAGTTCCCTTTTCCCCGAATGATTTGCTAATTTGGAAACAAACAGCGGGGGCATATAGGGAGGATCCTGAACGGACTGCGAGGGTGGTAAAGATGGTAGTTAAGACTCAGAATCTGGACTGGAATGATTTACAAGTTTTGTTAGACACAATAATGGATTCTACTGAAAAGGAAATGGTGTTTAAAGCTATGACAGAGAAAGCACGGGAAATGATTAGATTGCGGCTTGTGGATGGTACAGTAAATGATTTAGTACCTAGGGGGGATCCGGAGTGGGATCCCAACTCGACAGGTGGGTCTCGGAGACTTAAAGCTTATCAGGAGTTATTAACAGAAGGAATCCGGAATGGAATACCAAAAACTCTGAATTGGTCTAAGTTGTATTCAGTCAGGCAGGAGAAGAATGAGTCTCCGTCAACCTTTCTCGAGCGGCTTAAGGAGACAGCTCGTAGATACACTAATTTAGAAGTTGAGGGGGAATCAGGAAAATTACAGCTAGCATTAATTTTTATGGGGCAGTCCCAGGAAGATATTAGAAAGAAATTACAGAAATTGGAGGAAGAAGATACTCGGAATTTAGACAAACTATTGGAAATTGCGTGGAAAGTTTACAATAATAGGGAGAAAGAAACGGCCAGGAAACAACAGGCAACCATGTTAGCAGTGTTACAGCGAGCAGCTGGGAATAATATGAGAGGAGGGAGCCGAGGACGTGGACGGGGAGGGGGAAGAGGAATAGTAAGAGGGGAAATGGCAACGGGTGCGGGAGGATTTATGGGTCAATTGAATATGGGGAGAGGGAGAATGCAGCTAGGGATAGATCAATGTGCTTTGTGTAAAAATAGAGGGCATTGGAAAAATGAGTGTCCTCTCAACCAAGGAATGGGTTTTGGGGAGGAATTATAGCTGGTGGGAATGGAAATCAGGGAATGACGAATAATACAGGTGCCTTCTCGGGAAATCCACAAGGTGTTGCCCAAGCCTTTATGATGGGGAATTATCAAAATTCATGCTGACTAGATAGGGACCTGAAAGTAGTAATGGAAGTGGATGGAAAACCGTTAGAATTTAGAGTAGATACGGGGGCATCATATTCAGCTGTTAACACTAAGCTAGGACCTTTGAGTGATTCTACTATCCAAGTAGTGGGGGTTTCGGGACAAGTTGAGGAACTAACGTTTTCATGCCATTAGATATAAAATTTGGGAGGAAAGAATTTGACCATCAATTTTTATACGTGCCAAATAGCCCAGAATCACTATTCGGGAGGGATCTATTGTCAATGTTAGAAGCAAAGATAATATTTGAAAAAGGTAGAGTAAGATTGGAATTTCCTGAGGAGAATATTGTTAAGTTGTTTGTAGTGAAAGAGGTAGAAGCAGCAGAAATACCACAAGAAATAGAACAAGCTGTAGTACCATGGGTATGGGAAACAGGAGTACCTGGAAAATCAAAAGCGGCACAACCGGTTGTAATAGAGCTAAAGGAAGGAGCCTCCCCAGTGAGGGTAAAACAATATCCTTTGAAATTGGAAGCACGAATAGGAATAGCACCCATGATTGAACAATTTCTTAGCTTGGGAATTTTACAGGAATGTGAGTCAGAATTCAATACTCCGATATTCCCGGTCAGAAAGCCAAATGGTAAGTATAGATTAGTTCAGGATTTAAGAGCAATTAATAATATCACTAAAGATATACACCCAGTAGTAGCTAATCCGTATACATTGTTGACAGCTGTGTCAGAAAGGTTTAAGTGGTTCACAGTGATTGATTTGAAAGATGCATTTTTCTGTATCCCCTTGGCACTTGAAAGTAGGAAATACTTTGCCTTTGAGTGGGAGAACCCAGACACGGGACGCAAGAAGCAGCTCACCTGGACGCGTCTACCACAAGGATTTAAAAACTCACCAACTATTTTTGGAAATCAATTAGCTCGAGAGTTAGAAGAATGGAAGACGACTCAGGTAAAAGAATCACCTTTCTTATATGTTCTCCTACAATATGTTGATGACATCTTTATAGCTTCCACAGAAAAGGATGTTTGCCTCAGACTCACTATTGAATTACTCAATATGTTGGGACAAGCTGGATACCGAGTATCGAAGGGAAAAGCTCAGCTGGTAAGAGCCCAAGTGATTTACCTAGGCTGCGAAATTTCACAAGGGGTGTGGAAGTTAGGGGTCAATCGAATACAAGCAATTTGCACCATACCCACACCACGAAATCCACAAGAGTTAAGGTCCTTTTTGGGCATGGTAGGGTGGTGCCGCTTGTGGATCCCAGAATTTGGACTAAAAGCAAAACCCCTGTATGAAGCAGCCAAAATCCCTGTGTTCCAGTGGGGTCAAACACAAGAAAAGGCATTCCAGAGTTTGAAACAAGCCTTAAAGGAAGCCCCAGCACTAGGGTTACCAGATCTTACAAAACCTTTTCAACTATACGTAAATGAGAGACAGAGACTGGCAATAGGGGTTCTCACCCAAAAAATTGGGCTCATGGAAACGCCCGGTAGGGGTACTTCTCAAAGCAGCTAGACTCTGTAAGCGCCGGATGGCCCGGTTGTCTTAGAGCTGTGGCAGCAACAGTGCTCCTAATTCGAGAAGCCAGAAAATTGACTTTGGGGAAAAGGATGGAAGTGTTTGTTCCCCACATGGTCATTGCAGTTTTGGAGCAAAAAGGGGGGCATTGGCTCTCGTCAAGTCGCATGTTACAATACCAGGCACTTCTCTGAGAACAGGATGACATTGAATTAAAAATAACCAATCATCTTAATCCAGCAGAATTTCTTAGGAGCAGCAGCCAGGAAGAAGAAGGCAAATTGACACACGACTGCGTGGAAATCATTGAACAAGTATATGCCAGCCGGAAAGACCTGAGAGATGAGCCTTTGGAAAACTGAATGGGAACTGTTTACAGATGGATCCAGCTTTATGGAGAACGGAACCAGGTATGCGGGATATGCAGTAGTGACTCTGACACAGATAGTAGAAGCTCGAGCTTTGCCTCCGGGAACTTCAGCCCAGAAAGCGGAGATACAAGCTCTGGTAAGAGCCTTAGAATTGAGTCAAGGGAAAAGAGTAAACATTTGGACTGATTCGAAATATGCCTTTGGAGTAATACATGTACATGGAGCTCTGTGGAAAGAAAGAGGACTGTTAAATTCTCAAGGATCAGAAATTAAGCACAAAGAACAAATATTGGCACTTTTAGAAGCAGTGCATAAACCTCAGGCAGTAGCAGTGATGCATGTAAGAGGACATCGGAATGAAGAAGGAAAAGCGTTCCAAGGAAACCAGTTGGCCGACAGAGTTGCCAAACAAGTCGCCCGAGAGGTATGGACACAATTAGCTTTATTACCAGTGCGAATCTAACCCTGCTACTTCTTTTCTTGAGCAGAGACCATGGTATACACATGAAGATGAGAAACTCGGTCAATTTCTCCAGGCTCAGAAGAATGAAAAAGGATGGTATGTCACGGCTATAGGTCAGGTTGTACTGCCAACAAAGGTAATGAAAACAGTTTTAGAAATCGAACATAACAAGTGCCATTGGGGAGCAGACGCATTAGTACAATTTTTAAAACATGAGGTGATTTCCAACCAGATGTTAACAATGGCTAAACGGATTAATGCCACATGTCCAGTCTGTATTAAAAATAACCCAGTGACACGAAGGCAAATACAACTAGGAAAGTTACAAGTAGGGCCGCAACCAGGAGACTATTGGCAAATAGATTTCTCAGAGCTACCAAAAGTGCAAGGGTACCATTATTTACTGGTGTATGTGTGTACTTTCTCAGGGTGGCCAGAAGCTTTCCCATGCAGGACTAACCAAGCAAAGGAAGTAATTAAAACCTTACTACGAGAAATTATTTCTAGATTTGGGGTCCCATTAGGAATGTCTTCAGATAGGGGACCTCACTTTGTAGCTGGAGTAGTCCAAGAGGTAGCCAGAGTGTTAGGGATAGATTGGGATCTCCATACACCCTGGAGACCACAATCTAGCGGCCAAGTAGAACGGATGAATCAGACATTAAAAGGCCAGATCAAGAAAATTTGTCAGGAAGCAAAGATACAGTGGCCTCAGGCACTACCTCTAGCTTTGCTAAGGATCAGGATTAAACCTAGGGAAAAGATAGGAGTAAGTCCATACGAAATTTTGTATGGCAAACCATATCATGCTGCGACCTACAAAGGGGACCCTCACTTGGTAGGAGATCAAGTATTGTTGAGTTACATTTTGTCTTTAAATAAAGTCCTTACAGCGCTGCGAGGAGCATTGCAGTGGAACCGGCCTCTGGCCTTGGAAAATCCTGTCCATGACATCCAGCCAGGAGATCAAGTATATGTGAAGAACTGGAATATGGAGCCCTTGAAAGAAGTATGAGGCGGTCCTCACCAGGTGATCATGACTACCTACACGGCAGTGAAAGTCCAAGGGATCGAAAACTGGATTCACTACACTCGAATCAAGAAGGTCCCGTCAAGATGGGAAGTACAGACTCTGTCAGCAACAAAAATGGTGTTCAGGGCAAGGCCTTAGTTCTTTTAACATTAGTCTGCATAATGCAGGTGGGAGAAGCATTTGTTAAAATTATAGTTCCGGAGCCAAACGTAATAGTGCCAGAAGGTGCGGGAGTAAATTTAACCTGTCTGTTTTCTGACAACCAGAGAGCTGGATTAAAAGAAGTAAATGCAGCCTGGAAACAAATCACCACAGATGAAGTATTTACAGAAGGGATCGTGACACTTTGGGATATGGAACAGCAAAGAGGTAGCACCACATTGATGATATCTCATATGCAAGCTGATCAGGTAGGACAATTCTCATGTATTGTGTGGATTAGAGAAAGCTTTGATAAATGTAGATATTCTAAAAGAGAATGGAACCCGAAGTGGGTACTCGGTGCAGGTAATACCAGTCAGTGCACGGGTAGATATGTGGGATGGACCTCCGCTTAGGATTAATTGTACTTTTAGGCTCGAACATCACTGTGACAAAACGATGCAAGCTAAATGGTGGAAAAGGAAAAACAAAGAGCAGAGATGGGAACCAGTACTAAATGGAACTAGCTGGTGGGTGAACAGTCTGGTAGGAAGAGCATGGTTAAATATAACAAACCCTAGAACTGGAGAAACAGAGTGTGGGTTGGCAGGAAATTGCGGGCGTAGGCAAGCAATGTCTGCTACTCATTCAAACCAAGGAATAAAGCCACAACATGGAGTGTATTTGGCTGTGAAAGGGAAAGAAGTAATTCTTAGTTGTCAAATTGAAAGGGAAAAAATTGATAGTTACGGGTGGTGGTATAAGAAGAATCTGGAATCTGGAGAAAAGTATCAAATTGAACAAAGGGCAA
Source organism: Muscicapa striata striata (assembly GCA_030060385.1). NCBI lineage: Eukaryota > Metazoa > Chordata > Aves > Passeriformes > Muscicapidae > Muscicapa > Muscicapa striata. Next base: position 24,508 of record JAREIS010001216.1, read on the forward strand.
AAACATTAGTTTTAATTATAAAAGATGTCCAGCAAAATGATATGGGAAATTACTGGTGTTGGATAGCTAAAGACGATTGGTGGGGACATGGGAGAATTACTGTATATATGAAGGAAAATAGGATCACCCGACAAGCGGTAAAAGTGAATATGCCACAGCAGCCAGACTCAGGACAAGAAAACTTGATTGTAGGATTGATTTGGGACTTTGGGCAAATTCAGAATATAACATCCATTACAGCATGTTTGCCCATACCACATGCGGCTGGAGATCCTATCCCATGGGGAATAGTTCCAGTTTTAGAAATGCCAGCCACCTTAAAGAATGTAACTTGGAATTGTAAAGTTGTGACAGTATCAGGTTACGATTGGGTAGAAGTCTGTTTACTTTTAGACAATTTGCAGAAGATAACTAAAGAGGACTGTAAGCAAATGCCAGGATATTATGGTTGGCTAGAAGACCCTAGAGTGGGGGGAAGTTGTCTAATATCAACCAGTGTGCTGCAATCTTGCAATAAAATAAAAGTTCGAGTAAAACGGAGAAGACGAGAAGAAGTTTGTCAAAACATTACCAGTTCCACCACTATAGAAGAATGGCAAACTATTTGGGGACCTAGTCTCCTGGAAACTTACAGTTATATTGGAAAAGTGCAGTGGTGCATACAATGGAAAGGAAAAACTAATCAAACATATGCTGAGCCATCTAGGAATAATCATAAGTGGAGAACAGAAACAAGACTTCTAGATGAATGGAATTGCACCCAAATTTATACATGTGATACTCCGGAGGAACGAATTGGAATAATACCAGTAAGAGTTTTATTGCAATTAGGATGTGAATGTAGGGGATATAATCACACTATCATCGGGAAGTTGGAAGGAAAGTTAGAGGTTGACAAAATGAACTGCAAAACTGCAACGGTAAGGAGTCTAGGAAATCTCGTTTGGGTCATGGGCCATGGACAATGGACCACACATATGCCAGTGGACAGCCCAGCTACTCAAATCACACTAGGGGTCCCCACACTCTGTCCCTTTTGGAAACAATCTAAACTAACCAACGCAGAAGTACAGTCACGAGTTAGAAGGGAGATGAACGAAGTAGCAGCTGAGTTAGGATTAGATGATGAGTGGCATGAACCCTCATCTGGAGTTAAATTTGGACCAATTTCTACATACAGAAACCGGGAGATGCTGTACAAATTATTAGGACAAACTGAGAGGTTAGCCGCAGTTACAAAGAAAGGATTTAGGGATCTAAACTTACAGTTGCAGGCAACAACAAGAATGACAGTCCAAAATAGAATGGCATTAGATTTGCTCTTATTAAAAGAACATGGAGTCTGTGGATACCTCCAAGGAAAGGTTGATCATTGCTGCGTACATATCCCAAATGTCACAGAAGAAGTAGAAAAGGACATAAGTCAATTGCAACAAATTGAAACAAAAGTGCATGAAGTCCAGGAAGAAGCTGAACATAACTGGGTAGGAGCACTGTTTAGCTCCCTAGGAATCCAGGTCTCTGGTTGGATATCATCAATTGTACAATATGTAATAATGATTGTGTTGATTATTGTAGTATGCATGATTATGTATAGATGTCTTTTAGGAATGATAGCCAGAGAAGGAACTAATACTCGACATGTTATGAGAGCACTGACCCGGAAAGAAGTAATCCTGCCAACTTGAAAAGAAGACCCACCATCCTACTTAGAGACCATTACTTGAAGAATTGAGCATCCTTGCAGAAAATCTGAAGAATGCTCAAAAGGGGGGAGTTGATACTGAAATAACGAGAAAAACGACTAATGTAGATATAGCAGTAGTAGTAGTTATGCTAAGGCTTAGAAAGCAGCAGTTCACAAGCAGGCCCTGGGAAACAGGCCTGGGAATGTACTAAGAACTACAAAATAATAATCAAAGGATTTAGTAGAGCATCCAGAACATGAAGAAATTGTAAATGATAGAGGTTAATGTATAATCATTAATAAAGGGTTCTGGTGGTGGAAAGACGCAAGGGGGATTAAAGGGGGGTAGCTTATAGTTTTGAGTAGACAAGCATGTAGAATTTATGACTGAAACCTACAAGATTTATGTATCTGTATTGTTTTGAAGAATGTGTACTTCTGCATGTAGACCACTTTTTTAAGGGGTATAAAAACTTGATGAAAAAGGGAACTGTGGGATCCTGATATTGGACGCTAGTCCACAGGTTTCCCCGGGCCCTGAATAAAGCACCGCATAAACTAACTCTGTTAGTTTGTGTTTGTTTGGGCATCGGGCAACACCAGAGCTGCCAGTCAATTCCGCTGGTTTTACTCCATCACCACCTCCCCAGAGGAGCCCCTCTCCCCCTTCTTCTCCCACTGCC